>KL278047.1:0-12823 GCA_000699545.1 Podiceps cristatus
TACCATTTGGGGTTAAACCACAACATGTACATTTCTTGTGTCTAAAGTAAAACACAGCTGAACGATCTAAATTTTACCAGTATAGAATGACTCGAGAGAAAAGTACTTTGCTGTTGCAAGGCTGATGGTGCTGATGTGGGAGTTCAGAAAGGGGACTGAGAAAATTATGAGACTTAGTAGTTGGAAGAAACAGTTATATCTTACTTCTGAGAGACTTTCTTGCTTGAATTTGACCTGGCATTTCAGAGGAACAGACCTGCCCAGATACCTGCCTGTACTGAGTTGGCAGTGGCAGGGACAAAATCAGCACATCACAGCTGAATTTCTCAAGCTATGTGTGTGTTACAGAATGGTTTAAAATGTCAGCTTCCCAAGACAGCACTTTTCTATCAGTGTGAATGTGCGCAATACACCACAGATTACAGCAGATTTCTACACCAGTTTTCCTATTTTGCCATAATATGACATGATATGACATGAATGGTTGGACTTGATGATCTTAAAGCTCTTTTCCAACCTAAATGATTCTATGAGAATGTGAGCATAAGCAAGAAGTTATGTGATTCAGAAGATGTTTGGAAATGAGGTGGTAAGATAACTACCTGGCATAAAAATTTGGAGAGTCTTTTCTCCAGGCCACCTGCTCCACGTGCTGTCTGCCAGCAGAGCAGTTACCTGCTGATTTACTGCAGGATGAAGCATGCAAAAGCTAAATATAGCTTGGTCATAAGTGTTTATATTTTAAACACCTGCACAACTGGATACAAAACAAATGCATGGCAGCAAAACATACACAAAACACAGAGAAACCCGTGACACGACACCACGAGCTGCAATCTTGGCAGTGTTCTGAACACAAGAAAACACTTTTTACTGTGAGTGTGGTCACACAGGTTACCCAGAGAGGTTGTGGAGACACTATGCTTGAAGAGTTTCAAAACCTGACTAGACATGGTCCCAGACAACCTGCTCTAGGTGACCAGGTGGGTTGGACCAGATGATCTCAAAAGGTCTCTTTTAACCTAAAGGCTTCTGATTCATTGTATAAGTACTAACACATGCAGCTTATTTAGAAGGATAGTAGGTTCACATGTCACGTCAAGCCTACCCACATATAACTTCCTCTCTTCTGTGTGAAAGCACAACAGGAGTTCATGCAGATCAGCAGTCCATGAGTCCCAGGTAACCATGTGCACAGATTATAAGGCATATTATGAAAATAGACTGAAATATATTGGCCTTCTGTCTTGGTCTGTCCATTTATCTTACTAATTTTTCTCCTGTTTGCTTTTACTGACTGTAAAAGGCCTCAGTATTAAAGGCAATGAAACATCATTGTTTCCTTACTGCCATTATTTCATGTGGGGAGCATCTGCCGTATTGTGTGGGATAGGAGGGGACATGCTTATGTATGCTCTGAGTCAAAAAGAAAACAGATAATCCTGTTTGCTAAATTCTTCCATTTGCTGCTGCTATGTTGGGAAGGGCAGTTGCAATTTCTACTTGCAATAAACAAGTCACAAGTTTTTTCACCTGCTCTTCCCGGGTTAGACACAGAAACACTACACAAAGGCTGGAAGAAGCATTAATTACCATACTAATGTCGGGGGTTTTTTCCAAAAATCTGGAAGCCCCAACTGTAACACTGACAAGAAATTTTCTGAGAGTGGTTTAGCAACAGAGAGATTTACTCTTTTCTTATCCTTCAGGTTTACTGGCCATTGCTCCTGTTTTCAGGTTCCCTTTACTACTTACAAGGCTGATTAGCATTTGGCTAGAAGTTCTGTAATGATCCTTTCCCCAGTAACTATTTGTCATTTCCACTGTATGTGACTCAAACCTCGAAGAATGTTCAGCAAAGCTCACAAGCACCTTAAACAGAAACTATATGAAATAACTTCTTGTTGCTCTGCAAACACATGATGTTCTGAACATTCATCAGTCCCCACAATTCTGGTCTTCCTTTTCACATTAAAATTCTAAGTGATTTTTTTTAATTCCTTGTCAGAGCACTTGTAATGATAAATAGCCTAATACAAAACACCTTGACCTCTACACAAGCAATTTATGAAGTGGAAACTTCTATCTTACTTAAAAAAAAAGAAAAAAATAGACTGCTGCTGTGACTGAGGTACTGTATCTTTCATATAAGCTTGGAAAGAGAACAAGAAGTCATTCTAGTCAAAGGAGATATTTTGTGGCAGCTTGCTCCATTTTACCTTTTTTATTTTTTAATATGTGATTTTTCTGTGGAAAGATGGAAAGTATCTTCCCATTTTCATTCCAGATTAATCTCTCCTACGCTGGGGTCTAAAGGGCCTCTGCTGATTCCTCAAAGCAGCCATTTTTCCAAGCCAGAAGGCCAGTTCCCTTTTCAGTGGCTTGTCCTGCACCCCGATGAACCAGGTCCTCTCTGTCCACTCCCCTCAGAGCCCCCCCTTTGCAAAAAAATAGTGTCAGGATGGTTCTACTGGTGAGAGCCAGGGGCCATCTGGGTCTGTACCCTATCACTGCTAGTTGTCAACACCCAAAGAAGAGCAAAAGTGTGTAATTGTACTTTCCAAACATTTTCCCACCCTCCAGCAGTTTGGAGAACAAGGACTTGCTGACCCAGAGGAAATGAACGTATTTAATGGCTGTCAGTGGTTCTTCTTCCATGAGCTCTGTTCAGTTGCCATTTGAACTCCATAAACTTCTAGGGTGGCCAGGCGTTTGCCACTTAATTATGTGGGAAGAACCAAAACCTGAGACTCTACTTTGCATTGAACCTACCACTTCCTAGTTTCTCTCAGTACCTTTCATTTTTGTACTAAAGCGGACACTGAAGAAATGTTTTGCCAATGCTACTCATGATTTCAGAAACTTCTGTAATATCTCATCCCCTCAATTATTCTTTTCCGGCCAATTGGGTCATTCTTTGTCCAGAATATATTCTGTATTTTGATCATTCTTGTGGCCTATCTTTATAACTTTTCAATTTGTATCACCCATTTTGAAATGGAAGAACAGAAATGTAAATAGCATTTCAGATAAAAGCACGCTATCAATTTACAGTGTTTTGTTCTGCTTCTTTTCTAATCACCCTTATCATTCAAGTGTTTTTTGACTGATCCTAATAACTAATAGTCAAGCTAATAGTTTTCTAAGATCATTGTAAGGCCAAAACCTCTTTCCAGTTCATGGCCCACTACTATGTATGTGATTTCATGACTGTCTGTGCATCTATATTGAATTTCATCTACCTTTCCTCAGTCAGGAACAGGACCTTCCCTATGCTGCTTTGAAATGACTCAAAACCCATAGACGTTTAAACTGGAAATTATGAAATTGGACAAAACTATGTATAAACTTGGTGACTAGCAAGGGAACAATGTGTTCAGAGTAATAGGTAGCAAACTCATGACATTCAAAACCAAATAGCACAGGATATGAAAAGCGGGACTAGATGAGCAATGCTAGGATATCACCAAGTACCTCCATCCCCAACCACGACCTCTGTGTCTAGCCACTGCCAGCAGCACCTGGAGGCCAGCTTGCTGCAGGGTGAGTGACAAGGTCAGGGAGGTGCTTGGGATCTCTTCTTGTTTGTATGGGAACTTAGCACCTTCCAGATCAGCCCAGGGACCCACGAGCCTGGAGCACGTCGGATTAGAAACTGAGCACTGGGGTGTGGAAAGACCTCAGGTCCTCAAGACTTCAGTAGGAGGGACAAGGCCTGAGGCCTGTGGCAAGAAAGACATTTCAGGCCACAGCCACCACTGTGTGAGAGGACGGCAGAGCAGCCTGGGTGGATGGGGAAGCTGGCCATCAACAGGGGACACCGCATTTGTCAAGTCCTCTGTGGTGGTTGGACCAGATCCCTCCTGCCACATAGGAGGTGAATTGAAGTAAAAGGTGAGAACACAGGGTGATTTTCCTTTACGAGCTTTGTTCCTACTACTTTTCTTCCAGGCAGCTGCAGACTTGTAACCTCGGTTATGTAAAAACTCTTCAAGCTTCTATGAGCACCTGGGCTCAGCAGATCATCTCATATAGTGTCCTACTTTCACTGCTGCAATGCCTTGTAGGAGGTCTGCCTTTTGGGGTTACCTCCAGTGAGCAGCACCTTTTGGCCTTTTCACTAGAGCTCCCAGGGATAAGGTGCTCCCCACAAGCTCTCTCCTGTTCCCGTTCTTTCCTTCCCCCACACACTCTCATCTATAGCCCCCATTTCCCCTCAGCTAGTCCCATCCTTAATACCTATTCTAGTCCAATCCCATGAATTAATGTGCTCTCCCTCTATCTCCCTTTGTCTCTCCACTAGCTGCGGGCCTCCCCAAAAGCCTGTGGGAAGCTGTTGAGAATAGGAGGAAAATCATGATATTTGCGATGAAGATGATACAGAAATTACAGAGGGGGAAAAAAAAAAAATCACTGAATCTGGAGCACACAATCCTTGTCCTCCAACTGCTTATGCATAGCAGTACCCAAATGACCAAAGTGAAGTACGAACTCAGGCACAAGTCACACAGTTTATCAGCAACCAAATTTCAGTCGTTCTTGAACTGATGCTGCATAGGGCAGCGCTGGAGTGGGTCTGCAGGGGACTGGAAAGAACAGAAGCATTTCTTTGGAATATTTCTATGTCAGCTGCCTTATCTGCTGTCCAATTATTATGTCATTCACCATTTCATTAAAGTAGATGTTATTTTTTGCATTTAGTTTTTGTTCACAACAGTTTTTCCTCCTGCCTCCACTCATTAGACAAGGATTTTTGATGTATTGATGACATTTATGTGTATGTGACATATTCTACCTAAAGCCATTCTTGAGAAAAGGTCTATTTTTTATAATATGAAGAGGACATTTGTGATGGGAAGTAATGAAGATGAGAGCTACAAACAGAGTAAGCTTCCCACTGAAATACTTCAGTCATTCCAATCAGTAAAAGAAAGGTTCAGAAAGGAAGATCAGTGTAAAATATGAAGAAATTGGAGGGAGTGGAGGGAATTCTTTTAGTAGTTTCTGCTGAAAGGGTACTGAATTAAAAAAAACCCACACAAAAGCCTCAAAATAGATTGATAGAAACATAGCATTGAAAAAAGCTATTTAATTTATGATAAAAAACTTTGGTTAAAATGTGTTTTTTTACATTTTTATTCTAATCACTAACTAGCTAAACATTTTGTAAGAGCTGCAGAAGCTTTGCTAACTTTATTGTAAAGCAGTTGCTAGGTTTTAGGGCTGCAACATTCAAAAATGTGTGAACCTTTCCCAGCGGACACCGGCCTTATCTTCACCAAAGGGCCTAGGAAACAGATGAAACTATGGCAATCACAGGCAGACACGCAAATCTGATTTAGACTTGTAAAAATAACCTTAACATCCTGCAAGACTCCCTCCTAGAAAGGCACAAGGCCTCAGCTGCATGCATGGAAGATGGAAAGGGCAAGATTAGTCATGTTGGTTTTAACAATGTTTCACCACACCGTAACATCTTGCTTCATGAAGCCATGACCACTCCGGTGCAACCTTGAACTTCACTGTTGGAGGTGATGGTAGTTGGGACAATGGCACTTAACCTGCTCCCAAACCCATACGTACCCCCATAATTGTGGATCCCCTTACACCTCTGCCCTGATACAAACTTAAACCAAGGTCTAGAACAAGGGCAGAATGCCAAAGCTTGAGCCATGGAGGATCACATGAGCTCTTTCATATGTTCTGGACAGGTCAGGCGTGGTCAGGACACAGCATGCCACAGCTCTGTAAAGGAGTGAGCTTTGAGTTCCCCCTGCGCTAGTCACCACCAGTGTGAACAGAAAAGTGGTCACATTGGAGTAAACATATGCCCTTCCTAGCACATTTTGTACCCCATGTGCAAATCAGTTTTCAGAGAGCTGTGTACCTTCCTTGACACGAGGCGAAACAATGTCAGGTATCCTTAGAAGTCCTCTGTGCAAAGGTGGAAAGCACGGTACATGCCTGAGTGCTAAGCATAGAGTCAACAAGCACCTCTCACTTTTAATGATGCCTGATGCCCCAGATCATTTACTACCCTTTCCATTTACTTTTCACTTTTATCTGTATGCAGCAACAGTGTTCAACTTCACAACAGATTTATTGGTGAATGCCACAGATTCTGAAGAGTCAGTAAATGGTTATCATAAAAAGACATTTAAATCAAACCCCACTCCTCAAATAAGGCACCAGGAAAACCAGTCAATTCTGTGGCCCATTGTTAAAGACACTTTTGATGCTTTCCTCAGCCATACTTGGAATTGTTGTGTCTGTCTGCTGACCTCAAACAGCCAGACATATTATTCCACTTTACTCTCTACCTGGCCAGTAATTCTTTCCTTTTCTACTTCAGCAGCATTTTGTCATATCAAGCATGCAGCAATAGCACAAACGTTTATCTCGCTGAGATCCAGCCAAGCCATGAGGCACTGCAAGAATCCTTTTAGTCCCCTATTGTACGATCTGTCACTGGCAGGTGAGTTTTGCCTTGTCTGAAGTTTTGCTTTCACCAATATTCCCATCAAAAAAAATGTCTTTGCCATTTTCCTGTTTGTGTGTTCCAGAAAAATCCTGCCTTCAAGGTTGACCATATGCTTTCTCTCACAAATCAAGATTAAAGTAGGTGTAACGTCTGTAGTGATCCCCCAGTGTTCAGGTAACCCTAGCTGAATCAACCACTATGTCTTCACCCAGGTGGCATTTGCCTAGCTTCAGCTCCAGGCTCAGCCATTTGCCTCCAGACCTGAGAACCAAATAAATCCTGGTCCCATTGGGTTGCTCCAGAGCCTTTATTTGTCAGATTTCAGTATGTTATCAGAAAGGATCATCAAAACTAAGCATATTATTGACAAAAGAGCAACTATTCAGGAGGGACCCAACAAATCTGAAAGAGAAAAGGCAGGTTCTAAAAAAAAAAAAAAAAAAAAAAAAAAACACAAAAGGGTCAAAAAAAAAAAAAAAAAAAAAAAAAAGTACAAGTATTTTCCTTGCTGTTCAAGTGACATTTGCAAGGCCTTATTTGGCCACATCTGCCAATGAAGGAACATGGACCTCTTTGCCTGTCCATGCATTTCCCTGCCTGCTGTGGGGAAAATATGATGCCAGGACAAATCAGGTTACGGTGATGACGACTGCAGACATAGTCTGACTGCTGAAGGAGGATACTCCTGAAAATCTGTTGGCTGGTTCATGGAGACAAGAGGAGGCTGGGACAGTGTGCAAGGGATGATACACCAGGAGGAAGAGTCCTACAAGGATGAGGCAGTGCTACTACAGAAGAGTGCAGTGAGTGCAAGGTATTTTCCCTTTCCTACCTTGCTGGAAGCGACTGGTCAAGAGTGGTTTTGGATGAACTAAGGATGTGCTCAGGGAGAGGGAGCTATGAGGGTCCAAACGAAAATGTCCCAGACCCTCTGGAGGCAGTTCAACTGTGGCTGTTGCAGCAATCTCTTAAAACTCGTATAGCAGCAGAAGCTGAAAAATACATCAATGTTACAAAAAGCACAAAAGGCGGGTTACTGGTATGTAGGCTTCTTTCTAAGAGCCGCTTAAAGAAGTTGCTTTGATACACTGATTTCATAAAGGAAAAGGATATTCCTAGCTCATTCAGCTGTATCAAGGGGTCAGGTTCTGGGTCATAGAAAGAAAATTGAATGGTTAGTACAAAGATAGCCATGGGCAGGCAAAAGCATTATAGGAGGCATTTCCCTCTTGGTGAGAATCTGGCAAGGTATCTTTAAAAGCAGTAAGATTCATTCTTTCTTGCAACAATTGGGTAAGAAAGTCTACATAATAAGCAAGCAAATAGCTACATCCCTCTGAACCCCCAGGTTAGGGCTTCTGTACATCTTCAGCTGTGATTTAACACAGTGGCTGGTAGCCTAGGCATAATGAGTTTGGCAAAGCATGGCCGTGAGGGACGGGGTACATCTGGTAGAAGTCTATTGTAGGCAGCAAAGCCAAAGATCTCGGTAGCAAGAGACGGGATCTGGTAACTGACTGGGAGACCTTGAATTTGGAGATGGGTCCCTTTGGTTTCAGGCAGAACAGAGTCTTTTCCCTCTTTAATCTATTTCCTAATTAAACCAAACCAAGAAAGTTTCGTAACACTGCAATTCTAGGTTGTGTGAATGCATATACCAGATACACTAATACAAATACGTTATTGTGAATTAAAGCTGAGACCTGTCATTTAATCCAGCAGCTCTAGTGTATACTATCTTTCGCATGGGAATCAGCATCAATTTAAAGCTGGCTGTCTATGGAAAAATATTGTCTCACTCAGCAACTTACATTCCTAAAAGGTGTCTTTTATTTGTTCTTCCTACCACTGTTGTATTTTTCCGTTAGTGTTTATTGATAGTTGCCTACCAGTGAATCATTCAATTCATTCCCTTGATATGCCCTCAGGAAATTAATTTAAGTGAACTCAAGCCTAAATAATCCTTGTCGAACTGAGTACTAATGTCTTTGCAGCACTGAAATTCTGTAATACATTGTCAAGAGTGCACATCCTACTGTACTAAGTCAGTTATGGGTTCAGCTTGAGGCCCCTACTATGTAAAGCCAAAACTCATACAGGTGTAAAAATACAGCTGTATTGTGCATGTGCTGTAAAACACAAACTATTAATAATAAAAAGTAGAGTTATTTAATGTTGCATGTCAGAAAATTAGGCATACAAAGCAGAAAATTAGGCATACAAAATTAGGCAGACAAAGTGTACATATTTATTATGCAAGAGAAATAAGACACGCAGGATGAATAAAAGAGATATCTCATCATAGAATCATAGAATGGTAGGGGGTTGGAAGGGACCTCTAGAGATCATCTAGTCCAACCCCCCTGCTACAGCAGGATCCCCTAGAGCAGGTTCCTTCACACTTTCCAGCAACAAAGAAAAATAACTTTCTAACAACTAAAAAAACTAACAGTCTTTATGTTACAATCATGATGACAAGAAAATACTCTAGACCTTACCTAACTATCGGGCTTTTTCCTTATTTCTTTAAATGAGAAATACAGCTCTACTTAAATACTTACTGGGTGGATGACATATCATGCTGTGAATCTTTCTGTTGAAACTATTCATCAGAATAAATATAACTCATGGAGCAAAAAGTGACAGTATTCTACAGACTTGTAAACTCAGGCTAAACAGTCCCAGGTCTCTCAGCCTGTCCTCACAAGAGACACGT
Source organism: Podiceps cristatus (assembly GCA_000699545.1). Classification (NCBI taxonomy): domain Eukaryota; kingdom Metazoa; phylum Chordata; class Aves; order Podicipediformes; family Podicipedidae; genus Podiceps; species Podiceps cristatus. The sequence continues at coordinate 9,198 of KL278047.1, forward strand.
TCCAGTCCCCTCATCATCTTAGTAGCCCTCTGCTGAACTCTCTCCAGTAGCTCCGTGTCTCTCTTGAACTGGGGAGCCCAGAACTGGACACAGTACTCCCAATGGGGCCTCACCAGGGCAGAGTAGAGGGGGAGTATAATATCCCTTGACCTGCTGGTCAGACTTTTCTTGATGCACCCCAGGATGCCACCGGACTTTTTGGCTGCAAAGGCACACTGCCAGCTCACAGGCAGCTTGCTGTCCACCAGGACTCCCAGGTCCATTTTCAGCAGGTCAGGCCCTAACCTGTACTGATGCCTGGGGTTGTTTCTCCCCAGATGCAGGACTCTACACTTGCCCTTGTTAAACTTCATCTGGTTCCTCTCTGCCCAGCTCTTGAGCCTATCCAGGTCATCATCCCAATAGCCTGTAATTCAGGCAAAGTGCATAGTGCTAGGAGAATGTTGTGGCATGTATTTAGACAGCCATAGTCTTAGCACCCTATCCATATAACACACAGTTTATAAGCTAAGGCCGCTATCAGAAGATGCACAAACTTGTTTTTTTGGAGGTTAAGAATGGCACCCAGAGGAGGACAGAATCAACTTGCACACATCTAGGCTGCCTTTCAGGCTGAATACACAAGATATTCCCTCTGGTTCATAACCTTCACACTGATTTCCCTGTCTACAATATTGTCTAGCAAACAATTTGTACCCATTGGCAATGCATGTAAGAAGCGCTCTGGTCATCAGTGCACAGAGCCAACAGCCAATGGTTTCCACAGCTCAAGGAGGTCATTATGGCCTAGCACTTAAGTCTTCCAGATAACGTTGGCAGTCTATGGAGGAAGAAAACTTTGGGACATTGGAAACAACCTCGGTTGTTTAACTGTGTGCACCCCTCTGAATGCCCTGAAGCAAGCTTTAGAAACAACCATACCACTGGAAACAGAACACAGGCATTCCCCGTTTTCATCATCTGTTAGATTCCTGGGGCTACTATGGCTAAGCAGACACGTAGGTTGAAAAATGAAATGTGCAGAAAACCCTTGGTTCTTCATTAGCAGGAAAATTCTAAATTAGTAGGAAAATGCTCTTCACCTAGAGAAGTCTTTCAGGCTTACACGTATTGTCCCTCTGTGTATACCTTGCTTACCTCCCTGAGTAACCAGCAGGGAGCCAACAGCTTCATTTAATGCTTGTTTTATTTAAACGCTTGGAGTTAGACTAGCAGGACCTCCATGAAAAAAAAGATTAATGAAAATTAACTCTCTTTCCCCCTCCCAATCCTAACTTCCTACTGAAACAGGGAATTTATTTGTAATGGGGCTTTGCCCTTATAGCAAGACTTTAGCTTGGGTTTGGTACAATGCTGTGAAACCAGCCCCTGTTTAACACAGGTGGTGTTCTGCAGCAGCACGGCAGGATGGCTCCAGATGACCCATATCACATTTGTTGGAGGTGCTATTTTATCCTACAAGGAGAAGACTGAAAGCATTCAGTCAGATTTCCCATCAGTCTGGTTAAAAAGCTTCAGGCTGAATATGAGTCACAAGAAATTTAATCATGCCTTCTGAAATATAAAAACTTTCCTCTTCAAATCAAGTTTTTATAATAGCTAACATATAACTTTGCTCTCCTCTTCTACTTTAGCTTTGGCTTTAGTCAGTCCTTTCAGAAAACCAGTGGGAAATCAAAAAAGTTTGGGCAAAAGTACGCAGTATACAAATGCAATATACAAAATATATTTACAAGAATAACTTTTATAAGAAAATTTAAAAAGGCAATCATGTAAGCCTTCATCTGTAAGCAGTGTAGACAAGCATTAAGTACTTTTGCCTCTGTTAATCCAAAAATAGAGATTTGCGAACAGAAAGTTTTGGCTGCCCTATTTTACTGTTCAGCTACAGTTCCAGTTCTTTAAATTCCAAAGCGTAAAATATTGATATATTAAAAAAAAAAAAAAAAAAAAAAAGACTTAAATCTACTTGACACATAAAATGTGGCAAAGTCCATATGATGACATAGTCTGTTCTCATCACATAGCCATAATACCTAGCATAGGGTTTTTCATGCGGAAAGTAAAAGTAAAAGCTGCCCTCAGAGGGAAAATTGAGAATGGTTAAAGTGTATTAAGTGACATAACTAGTGCACCTAAATAAACAGGAACTCCATCATGTGTGACAAATAGTACACAGATAAAAGAATGCTGTATCATGCAGAATTTTGACCAGGCAAGAACTTTTGGGAGACAGATCAAGACAGAACACTATCAAGCTATTATATCTAACATGCTGATTAAAATAAATTAAATTCTACCTGAAGTCCTGGAAGAGAAAAAGAACAGAAAAAAAAATGTGCACATTATTTTAATGTCTATAGAGCACAATGTCAAAGAAATCCTGTCATGCTTTGACTGTGAATGATAAGATAAATGAAACCAAAGAAGGTAACTCTACTTTTCTTATCTGTGCAGTTAAGCTTGGGGAAATGATGGAACTGTACCCTGTCTTGAGCCAGTCTGCCATCAAAAGGGACTCCTTCACCCTCTCCAGCCCTTCTAGTCAAGATCTCCCACTTAGGGTAGCAGAGCAGTCTTAGATTAAGTTAGGCCAGTTGTAAAGCTGCATCCTCAAAAGTGCCTTCTTAAATGTTTTCCCTTTCGGCAAATCCAGTAACTTGACAAACTGTGTATAAGTCATCAAGGTAACACAGGAGTTACTACAGCTAACAACACAAGAAACAAGAAACATTTCTTGCATAGATTCTCCGAATGGAAAAAATGGAAGATATCCAGGGTTAGAAAACCAAGCAGGCTGCTACTATTCAAGGAAAGAAGCTCACTTTGCTGCTTGCAGTTTTACAGCAGCAGCTGTAAGAAGGCAAGTGCAGACACAGACAATGAACCAATCATGTTTTATTCTGAAAAGAGTTTCACGCAGTAAATTGAAACTAGACAGGGCCCATGTCCTGCACCTACTCCTGTGTCCTACCTCAGCCACACAGCAAGAGTCATGCTGAATTTCAGTTTGAGATAGTAAAGAAATATCCCCTGAGTACTTTCGGGGACCCTCACTACACTGATACAGTCGAAGCGTCCTGTCCTCTCTGAGAATTCATCGCTTCCCTGGTTCTTCTGTGGAGGGAATATCTTCGGTCTGAGTGAAGAGCAACTTTTGCTGACTTACTCTGTCATGGACTGTGTGAAATATCTCTTTGCAGGCATAATCATAGAATCACAGAATAGTTTGGGCTTGAAGGAACCTTTAAAGGCCATCTAGTCCAGCCCCCCTGCATTGAGCAGGAACATCTTCAACTAGATCAGGTTGCTCAGAGCCGCATCCAGCCTGACCCTGAATGTTTCCAGGGATGGGGCCTCTACCACTTTTCTGGGCAACCTGTTCCAGTGCTTCACCACCCTCACTGAAAAAAATTTCTTCCTCTTGTCTAGTCTGAATCTCCCCTCTTTTAGTTTAAAACCATTGCCCCTTGTCCTATCACAACAGGCCCTGTTAAAAAGTTTTTCCCCATCATTCTTACAAGCCCCCTTAAAGTACTGAAAGGCCGCAATAAGATCTTCCTGGAGCCTTCTTTGCTCCAGGCTGAACAACCCCAACTCTCTCAGCCTGTCCTCACAGCAGAGGG
>KL278048.1:8357-18430 GCA_000699545.1 Podiceps cristatus
ACAGGGAAGGGAAGGCAAGGCAAGACCTGGTGACTGATTTTTACCTCAGAGGTTGGTACTGATAGAGTGCTTCAGGAATCTGTGCTAGATACAATGCTCCTGTGCATATTCTTACAACGTACGGAAAAGGGCATGACCACTGAGGTGTTCAAATCTGCTTGTATCAGTGCAATAAAGAGGGCTGACTGTGGAAAACTGCACAAGGCTGAATAACAAGACAATGGAATTAATGTAGTTAAGTGCAAAATCATGAATGTAGGAAAAGTCTTGATTTCATACTTACAGTCACGGATTTTGAGATGGCTTTAAGTACCTAGGATGAGATGTTTGGGTTATTTTAGATAAATCCCCAGAAATAGCTTATCTGAAGTGACATGATCTGCAAAAAAAAACCCAAAATAAAAGCTAGAAAATATTTTAAAAAAAAAAAAAAAAAAAAGGAATGGATAACAACAAATATCCTTTCCTTAAAACACAGAGATGGAAAGCACTAAGCCAAACCCCTGAGAATTATTACCACTTCATAAGTCCCTTTTGTGCTTGAATGCTGAATATTGTGTGTAGTCCTGGTGCTGTTGTCTTGAAAAGTATACAGTAGAATGGGAGAAGGTTCAGAGAAGACAGTAATGATGACTGAAGATTTTGAACATCTTCCATACTGGGAATGACTAAGTAAATAAACTAAAAACAACAAAAAATGTTTTTTCACATAACATATGATTAAACTGTGGGCCTCTGTTGCAGAATATTGAGCATGGTGAAATTTTACAATGGTTTCAGAAAGGAACCAGAATGACTGATGAAAGAAAAATCCAAAGACAACTTATCTGGGTCATGAGGTTACTGAGTTGCAAATTGTTGGGAGTCTGAGAAAGAGCTGTCCTTTACCCTTTAAATGGGAATTTGTTAGCCATGTTTAGAGACAGATATGAACTGCATGGATCTTTGGCCTCCTCCACTCTGGCTATTCTCAAATGATTATGAAAATATATATGGGGAAATTTTACGAGTGTTATTAAGATTTTTATTCTAGTGCTTTCTAGCATTTTGTTTTCTCTTCCCCTATGATACTTAGTCCATGCTAGAAAGCTTTTAAGGTACTTGATTTTTTTAAAAAAAGTGCTTAAAATTAGGCTGAAATCTCAAAAATAGTTACAATGAGAATGTTTACAATAAAATCAGAGAAGATTTAAGCGCACAAATGTTAATATTAAGAAGCAGGTGCAAAAACTACAGAACAAAGTATTAATTAACTATTGTCAGATACCCGCCTAAGACTTGCAGGACAATACGATGTTAAAAAAAATTGAATTGACTGAAAGCCACCTTTAGTTATGAAAATCCAGATGGTATTGCTGAGGTGTTACTTTTCCTCATCACAGATTGTCTAACAAATGACAGTTTGACTTGGGAACGGGGGTTGTGGTCAGTTCATCACACGTTGTCCCTGCCACTCCTTCATCCTCAGGAGGAGGACTCCTCACACATTTCTTCTGCTCCAGAGTGAGGTCCCTCCCACATGAACTTCTCCAATGTAAGTCCTTCCCATGGGCTGCCGCAGGGTCACAGCTCCTGCCAGAAAACCTGCTCCAGCCTGGGCTCCGCTGTCTCCACAGGTTCTGCCAGGAGCCTGCTCCAGCGCGGCTGCCCACGGGGTCACGGCCTCCTTTAAGCACATCCCCCTGCCTTGCATGGAGCCCTCCCCGGCGCAGGTGGGTCTCTGCTCCCCTGTGGGTGCAGGGGCACAGCTGGCCTCGCCAGGGGCTACACCGGGGATTGCGGGGGAACCTCTGCCCCGGCGCCTGGAGCACCTCCTGCCCCTTCCTCTTCACTGATCTTGGTGTCCGCAGAGTTTTGTTCACTTCTCACTCCTCTCTCCAGCTGTTGTTGCTGTTGCTCAGGCATTTTTTTCCCCTTCTAAACTCTGTTACCCCAGAGGCGCTACAGCTGTCACTGATGGGCTCGGCCTTGGCCAGCAGCGGGTCTGTCCTGGAGCCGGCTGGTGTTGGCTCTGTCGGACATGGGGGAAGCTTCTAGCAGCTTCTCACAGAAGCCACCTCTGTAGCTCCCCTCCTATCAAAACCTTGCCATGCAAATCCAGTACATTACCAAAAAAAAAGTGAAGTTGAAACAGTACATATTTTAGGTTTTTTTAAGATTCCACATAAATTGTATTAAAAAAATAATCCAGACTCTTCAAAATAACATATGAGCATGCCATCATGCGATTAAAATGGTAACTCACCAAACATGTACTTTTTTGTTTGCCCTTTTTTACAGAATCTTTCTTTAAATTTGTTATACATGGTAATGAAAATTGTATGGCTCGTGTAAATGATGATCACTGCTAGCTTTAATATCTGTGAAACACATACATGTGTATAAATACCGCCACTGAAATACTTGTGCACATGTCTGTTTATAAATCCATGAATTATCCCAGCAGATTTAAGCAGCTGAATGGTGGCAGATCCAGGACTGTATGTATTTAGACAACTTTAAATACTCCTGGTTTATTGATTTGAAGAAAAGTATGTAAGGAGTAAATTAAACCCGAGTGAAACCAATGGTATTGTTTGAACTGACTTCAATGAAGTTTCGATCAGTCTTTCACAGTAGGAATCTAGAGTAGTTTTTAGGTGATTACCTTCAGGTGACAGCCCTAAAAAATAGTCATATTCATTTTCTGAGTATTTTCAGAAGACAAATATATAGAACCTAAAATTCTTTATGTAGAATACAAAAATTCTTGTGGAAATATCCATTCCACAGTAAAAATAACTTATGTACCCAATATTTTTTTAAAAAATAATGTGTTGTACTTCATGTGTCAAAACCATTGTAGTTCAGATCTGGTAAAGAAGACAGATGATTGAGGCTTAGGAAGATCAGTTATCTCTGTCTAAGGACAGTCTGAGAGAAGATCGCTGCATGTACACTTACAGAAAGAAAATATTCGATAACAAAGAGCTTTTTACCCACTGACAAAAGCAAAAAATTCAGTGCCCAGAGCCTGAAGTTAGATATATTTAAACCTGGAAAAAAGCTCTAAATACTATTGAGGTATATTTACACAGCACTGGAATGCCTCATTCAAAGGAACTATGAGAAAAATTGTTCTTTACCCTCTTAATGTAAATTTGGTTATTCTTTTCTAAATACAGTTCTAATTTTCAGAAGACATCACCTAGTTTGTGTGTGTGGAGAGTGGACTTTACAATGTCCTTTCTGGCTTTGGAATTGGTGGTCCTTAGTCCTTTTATTCACCTACATTCTTTATGACACTGGGTGCGAATTGTTTGCATTACACTTCCAGTGTTACTTCAGGTATAAAGCGCGGCTCTCCCTGCTTCCTTAATAGATTTGACTTATAAAGGGACTATTAGCTTTGACAATAGTCTAGAAGTTGTCTAGGTGTTGACAAACATTTTTTTTTTCTCCTTCAAGTTTATTTGAAGAATGATCCCAATATAGGTGTTGTTATTTTACATCTTTACAAAGACACCTTCTTTGAGGACTTCGGCAATGTCATCTAATAAAACAGCACACTGAAGTTTCAAAATACGAAATATAGATTGTTTATCCTCCCATATAAACAGTGTGCAAACTGTTCTTCAAATTGGATAAAATTAGCGTATGTGTTTACTATTGCTCGAGACTCTGCGTTCTTCTGGCTGACATATGGCTTTCTTCCAGGTCTCTTAATTTTCAGTGCTGGTGGGACATAGTCACTGAAGGTGGCATGTGGCATGTGTCACATCTATACCTTTGAGGTCTAACAGATGTTCCAGTAACTGTCTTACATATCTTTTGAGTTTATTCCTTAATTCTTCAATTTAATTTTGAAGCAGACTTATAAATATGCTCAGGTGTCTAATCATGGAAGCTGTATGCCTAAATACTCTCGGAAATCTGATCTTATTCGATGGAATAGATGTACACAAATGTAACTCAAATTTCAGCAGGTAATTCTACTCCCTTCCATGATTATGAAAAAGGATAAATGGTACTTTTGTTCAAAAGGGACATTAATTTATCTGCACAGTAAGGACTGCATAGTCAGAAGTGGCAAAACACCACAACTGGACCCAGACTTTTAAAAGAGCTTAACTTCCATAAAATCAACAACAAACAGTAGGAAATTTCTTTAGCAGAACAAGCATTACTCTAGTGCCCAGATAAGATCAGTTCCAAATTGAACTATTCTCTGTTTCGTCCCAGATGTCTAGGAACATGCATATGACCACTGAAAAATCCTCTCTCTCCACCCCCCCACCCCCCCAATAAAATGTGTTTGTGAAAAATTGTATGAATTGGTATCTGTTCACCTGGTAAAAACTGTTATTATCTAAAACATAACCTCAAAACTTACTTTGCATTGATATCTTAACAGCAAAATGAAAAACCGTGAAATGTTTAGAGTAATGATAAAGTGTGGCAATAAGAAAGAGCCATCTGTGAATAAAATGCTCAACTTGTTTATCAGCAAGTACTATATAATCACATATTTTAAGAAAAAATGTACTGCAAAAAGACACGCAGGCACACCAGCTGAACAGTGAGCACTGCTGAAGCTGGATGTTACGAGCAGAGAACAGCACATGTGAAATATGAAAATTTTGGGACCTAGAGGCAAGGTCAAATTGTCTATAATGTCTCTAACCATAAGTAGTTCTCAGCTTGCAGCCTCTGAGCAGCGAAAGCTTCTGTGTCATATTTCGTACTGACTCCCATATTTCCCGCTTTGTCTGCAAGATAACCTCTGGTTATTGTGGTAAGTTGTTTTGAGATGAGCACTGTCAACAATATGCACTGGCTGTAAGCATCTGTGCTGTTTGCCTCAGTTTGCTATAAACAGCTCTCTTCAGGCTCTTTGTAAACTCTCCTGTTGATTCTCTTATATAATATGTAGACTATTTTACAAAAAAAGAAAAAAAACCAAAACCAACAAAGAAACCAAAACCAGTACTCAGCTCAGCAAAACAGAAAGTATCTAATCAACTGCCAGTTTTGCAGGTATAAAAGCAGGTGTGTTCCTTCATTCATGCATAATTAGAAATTAGGCTAGATTTCAGTGGTTGTTACATTTCACATTATTGTTTTGACTTTTGGTGCATTTTAATCATAATGAAGAGTTATTATGTACATAATATGCAAACAAAAAAAAACACCCTAGGGAACTAGAAACATTTTTTGCAAGAGAAATGTGAAAGCATTGTTTAAAAGCTGCGAATCTGACCAATGAAGTCAACTATTTGAGACAGGACTTGATCCTGTCCATTCTCAGTCTATTATTTCCTTTCCAGTTCTCAGTATTTATTGTTTCAGGTTGCTTTTTTTTTTTCCACAGAAATAGCTGATACAGATCCCAGGCCAATCATCAAGACTACTAAAAATATGCAAATATAAGAAAAAAACGTTTTAACATCTCCATAGCTTTTGTTGAGCATATTGGTGGGAATACACTTTAAACATGATTCTAAAAGTTAATTATCCTAGCAAGAAACAGAAACAACATGTCTTATTTGTCTCATAAAACTAACCAAGCTATAGCTTTTCAGATCTCAGTAGGACATGGTCATGCCAAGCTATTTATCATCCGAGAAGTCTATTAAGCAATCACATAACCCTAAAACTCAGTAGATTTTTTTTTTTTTAATATATATCTTATGTAATTACAGAAACAATTTATGCATACCCTAGCCTAATCAGCTGTATGCTAACAAACCACCTGTGGGCTACCTGTATTTGTAAACAGGTGTGGTGGGTTGACCCTGGCTGGATGCCAGGTGCCCATCAAGCTGTTGTATCACTCCTCCTCCTCAGCTGGACAAGGGAAGAGAAAATAGGATGAAAGGCTCATGGGTCGAGGTAAGGACAAGGAGATCACTCGGCAATTACCATCACAGGCAAAACAGACTTGGCTCAGGAAAGTTTAATTTATTACCAATCAAATTGGGGTAGGGTAGTGAGAAATAAAAACAAACCTTAAAACACCTTCCCCCCACCTCTCCTTTCTTCCCAGGCTCGACTTCACTTCTGATTTCTCTACCTCCTCCCCTCCTAGCAGTGCAGGGGGATGAGGAATGGGGGCTGTGGTTGGTTCATCACACGTTGTCTCTGCCTCTCCTTCCTCCTCACACTTTTCCCCTACTCCAGCATAGGGTTCCTCTCATGAGAGAGAGTCCTTCACAAATTGCTCCAACCTGAGTCCTGCCCACGGGCTGCAGTTCTTCATGGACTGCTCCAGCGTGGGTCCTTCACAGGGTCACAGCTCCTGCCAGCCAACCTGCTCCAGCCTGGGCTCCTCTCTCCATAGGTCCTGCCCGAAACCTGCTCTATCATGGGTTTCCCATGGGGTCACAAACTCCTTTGAGTGCACCCACCTGCTCTGGTGTGGGGTCCTCATGGGCTGCAGGTGGGTCTCTGCTCCACCATGGAACTCCTCCTCCCCCTCCTTCTGCACTGACCTTGGGGTCTGCAGAGTCGTTGCTCCCTCATACTCTCACTGCTTTCCTCCAGCTGCTGTTGCACAGCAGGTTTTTCTCCTTTCTTCACTGTGTTATCCCGGAGGCGCTACCACCGTCACGGACTGGCTCAGCTTTTATCAGTGGCGGGTTTGTCTTGGAGCTGGCTGGTAAACTCCTCCTCCCCCTCCTTCTGCACTGACCTTGGGGTCTGCAGAGTCGTTGCTCCCTCATACTCTCACTGCTTTCCTCCAGCTGCTGTTGCACAGCAGGTTTTTCTCCTTTCTTCACTGTGTTATCCCGGAGGCGCTACCACCGTCACGGACTGGCTCAGCTTTTATCAGTGGCGGGTTTGTCTTGGAGCTGGCTGGTATTAGCTCTATTTGATGCAGGGGAAGCTTCTAGCAACTTGTCACAGAAACCACCCCTGCAGCCCCTGTTTACAAAATCTTGCCACAAAAACCTTATACAACAGGAAAATTTACTGGTCAAGTTCACTGACAAGCTTCATCTGGCAGATATCTTAATCTAACAAGAGTGGATCCATGCGAGTAAGTAGTCACAATTACTTTATTTAAAAGCAACCAACCTCCCACCCCTAACCCCTCACCCCTCAAAATCCATAAAAAAAAAGCAGAAAACTTACTTTTATTCTATATGTCTGGGGAAGGAGACATAAGTCTTTTGTTGCATCTCTTCCGCCAGAGGAGAGTTCTTTTAGCCAAAAAAAAAAAAAAACAAAACAAAACTATAGCAAACTTTTAATTCAGTGTCCTCACAGCCCACTCAGGAAAACTTAAGACACCCTGGGTCTAAAGTATCTTCTTAGCCGTGAGTCAGGAATGGAGGGAACACGTTGCGTTTATTTACCTTGAGCATTAATAGCTTTATTGGCATGGCAAGTGAGTAATTGCTGATTGAATTTTGATTTGATAGGGATCCAAGTCCTGCTTCGGACTGCAGGACTTGGGTACAGAGGCTGACAGATGGTCATGGATGGTTCTTCCTAATTAGTGAAAACTGAAGGAATATATATGCAGAAATCATGTCTGGGTATTTTTCCATGGGACATATGGCAGAATGCTAATGAATACGTACTTCACACGTACACATATATTTGACAGAGAACAGTTATTGACAGGCAGTATAACACGCAACAGTGGAATAAAGACCATATGATTAAAGAGGACATTTTTAAAAGATTTCCAAAAAAGATTTGTTTGTGTGTTTTGATCACCTGGTGTGCAAAGAGACTACCTTCTCACTTGTATAGCTAGGTAGGTAAAATGAATATTGCATTTGCTACCCACGACAATGCCTTTCTCTAAAGTTATGACTGTAATATAAGATCAAATCTAAAGTGATGTGAATAAATTGGACATATTTATGTAAACTGTTATCAATTTTCAGACAAAACCAGGTAGGTTTTTCACTCTGCATGAGCAAGTAAGGTTGCTATAAATCCATTTTTGTGTCCTCTTTGTCAAAGATAGCTGAAAGAAATAAAACATGCAGTCACCTGGGCAAAATTGGGCAGCCTGCTCATCAAGGTAACTTCTGAGATGACCCTAACTGGAAAATACATGATCTTTTTTATGTCTTGCTGTCTGGGGTTCAGAAAGCGGTTCCTTTGACTTTCCACCTGCAACTATCTCTTCTCTGCCTCCACAGGTTAAAAGAAAACTGGAGAAGGGATATTTTTTTTTTTTTTTTTCCCAATACATCTAAAATTACATATGTGGAGTAACAAGTCATATTTTGAAAAGTTATCCCTATGTTACAGGGTTTTTTTCTATTTCAAACCTCCCAGAGAAAACTCTCAACAGTTTCTGAGACTGTGGTAACATTCTTCTCATATATTCTTCATACTGATAGTATATCGTTGCAGAACGATATTACCTTTGTAAGTTTGTCTTTAATGAAGAATAATTGCCATCTACTCTTTAGCACTGTGCTCTAGCTGGGTCCTATATTTTGCAAGTCATCCTTAAAAATCTTAGCTGTGTATTCCTTCATGAAGTGCTGATACTCCTACCAGATGAGTACAGAGGTATTTCTGACCAATTACGCTACAACCCTGCTTCTCTTGACAGAGTACATACCACAGTCTGTTCTTCGTAACACAGCAGATCCCACACCGTGTTCCCTTCCACAGGTGAGGGTGACCCGGTGTCATGCTGGCGTGACAGCGAACGCTTTCTGCGTGGAGGTACGTCTCAGACCTATAACAGGACACACAGAAAACCTTATGAACCCTCCTGGCAATGGAGACCCTCCTATCTGGCCAGAAGAACACCCCGGGGACTCCCAGGTAACTTGCTTAGTTGCACCTCCCAGTTGACTGTATGTGATGTACAGACTATAGATTTAATATGTTTTGCAGTCATGAAAGGCAAAATGGTTTCAGAGGAAATAGTCCTTTTGAAGTTTGTAAGAGCCTGTTACCTTCACACAGCCCCGTGGTATTAAATTTGCTTTCAGTGAGAAACAGTGTAATTCTGAGTAATGGTCTGTGCATATGGGTATCCAGCATAAAAGGTTCGCGACAGAAAAACAGATAGTTGTGGAAAATAGAGATTTTTTAAAAAAATGTAACCTTTATAAATTCATGACATCACTTGTGAACCAAGCCTTCATCACCTCAGACACAGAGCCTGACAAAAAGGGAAAGGAAGCTGTAGGTATATGGTATTCAAGCACATTGCTGGAGAGAAACATTGGCATTTATGACTTCTGTCTGCTGGTTTGTTTGGGTTTTTTGGTTTTGTTTGTTTGTTGGGGTTTTTGGGGTGTTTTTTTTTTTTTTTTTTTTTGTTTTTTTTTTTTTTTTTTTTTTTTTTTTTTTTTTTCTGTAACAACAACAACAAATCTTACAGCAAATAAAAAAAATCAGGATTATACCTTTACAAAGGAAATCAAACTTGACAATGCACCAACATGTTTCACATAAATTAAAAATCAGGTGTTTATTTTAAAGTGTATATTGAAAATACGTGATTAGAGATAGAAGCTTAGTTGTGGGACATTCTGGCTTGTAAAAAATACAATAGTACAGCTAAAAGAGAGAAATTTTCAACATTTATTTGAGGGGAAAACAAATAGCTTATAAAGGATAGAGTCTAAATAAAATTTTCAACATTTATTTGAGGGGAAAGCAAATAGCTTATAAAGGATAGAGTCTAAATAAATTAAACACATGAAGACACAGTAAAACTGTTTTTCTTTTAAAAACAGAATAACAGATAACCCATGAAAGCCAAGAGTGAATGAATGTAAACCAAAATGTTTCATTCAGAAATGTAAATGTAAAGCATATCTAGGTTTTAAAACAGTTGTGTGTTAAATCCACTCAAAGGAAAATTTCAGTTCTCTCTGATATCAAAGTCTAGTAAAAAAAGGAGCTAAAATCTAGAATGGTAGATGATAAATATAAATGTACATAAATTTGGTAATATTTTTGCACAAGATAAGAAGACTTTTGCATATGAAAAAATCTCAGTTTTAAAATAGACAGAAGCAGCTTGTCAGCTCTTTGAACATTACTTGTGAATACCCATACTAAGTTATTGTGCTTTAGAGATTTAAGGTGTTTTACTTTTTGTAGGG
>JMFS01092579.1:0-10171 GCA_000699545.1 Podiceps cristatus
GCCGGCCGCCAGGTCCTAGAGCCCGCGGGTCCATGGCACCGGCGGCAGAGGGGGCGCAGCATTGTCTGTTAGGCAGCTCGAGAGAGGGAAGCGATGCCCTGCTTCTGTCGTTGTCCTGGTCAAGGTCAGTTTCCTATTAGCTCAGTCCCTCTGGGGTCTGGAGTTTTTAGAGGCTGTGGTTTATCCTGTCTTGGCTGCACACAGCGTTCTGAGTGGTCTGAAGGTCTAACTGCAAATACCGGGTGCTGTGGCAGTTAGGTGCCAGTGTTTACTACGGAGGAAGGACTAGGGCTTCACTTAGTGCAGAAGCATAGATGGACTAGGGGTGACAGAGGGTGGGGAAGTGGTGCTGGGTGGACAGTCTTCCTAGGTCTTGTATGGATGAGAGGCACGCTTCTGGTGATAGTGCACTGAATGGGTCGTGCTTGGGCACAGTGACACATGGTCCCCTGGCTTTCCTTCCTGTTTGTGGCAAGTGAGGGGGTGGGCAAGTGAGAGATGACTGGTTGTCCCGCCTTTCTGTGTTGGATGCATGCATTTTTGTGCCAAGTAAGAGAAACACTTCTAGCATTTGAGGAACACAGCAGTCTGTGCCACAGTGTCTCTGAGTACCACCCTCTACTGAAGGTTGGAGTTAGCTGGGTACCTAAGTGAGCCTGACAATCCTTGAGGGCTATGTGACATACGGGTAATGAAATGGAGCTGGAAGAGGTGACCAAAGCAGCATAGAGTCAATCTTAATTGTGAGAACAATTACAGGCCTCAGAGTAGGGGATAGCTCTGGGAAGGCTGTGCAGTTGCCTGGCCTCTCAGTAGCTGTTTTTGACTCTTGCAGGTGCTGACATACATCCTGGCAGTTGAAGGAGTGTCACAGTTGTGAGCTCTGTAGAGATCTGTTACCAGCCACGGAGGACAAGCTCAGACTTGCACCCTGGGCATTGCTAAGTCCTGTGGCTGCATTGAATGTGAGGGAGGCTGGATGGGCAGAAAGAAGGTATTTGTGTCTTAGTTGGGTATGGGGAAGACTGTGTGACAGTCTGCATGCTGCTGGGTGGAGAGAGCTGGAGGGAATGGGGTTTGAGACTGAAGCTGAGAGTGGGTACTGAGCAGGACACACATTTGCTGACCAGTGGCAATTTGAGTGATGTGCCAAGCTGTTAAGCTGCTTGAACTACAAATGTTCAGAAAGTGGTTAACAGGCTGTGCAGGTTTCAGCCAGGACAGAGCGAATTTTGTCTTCAGCAGCTACCGCGTTTTAGATTTAGTGTGTGTAAAAAATGGTGGCAGTACGCTGCTGTTGTTGGTTGCTGCTGAACAATCAAGGACATTTTGCAGTTCCCAGGTTTTGCTAATGTGCAGGTGTAAAAACCTGGGAGGGGTATAGCCAGAGTAGTTGATCCAAACTAGCCAAAGAGAGTATTCCATACCATAGATATCATGCCCAGTATAAGTGAGGGTTAGGCATTGCCCCCCTCCTGTTCCTTGTTCGGTTTGTGTTTTCTTCATGTTCCCTTCTTGTTTCCTTATTTTCCTTTTTTCTTCTGTTTATTTGGGTCTGTTTGTTCATTTGTTCTTCTGTTTGCTCCCTCGTTTGCTTTCTCTGGAACTTGCTGTTCTGGGATAGCTGCGGGGGAACATCCCTGCTCCCTGACTGCTTCTTGGGACGGGCTGTATTGGTTGTTAGGTGGAGAGAAATTGTGCATCGTTCATTTTATATATTCTATTATCCGTATGTATTATTATTATAATTAATATATTTTTATCTTTGCTGTCCTGGTGAACTGTTTTTATTTCAATCCACAAGTTCTTTCTCTGATTCTCCTTCCCACCCTACTGGGGAGGAGAGAGTGAACAAATGATTTCATGGTATTTGGTTACGCTGGGGTTAAACCATGACACAGGCTAAAAAAACCCCCAAATTACTATTTTACATTAGAAGAACTATTTCCCTGTCTGCAGTATTTTACCTTTGTTCTGTGAGACATTTTCTGGTTAGTCTTTAGGGTGGGATTTACTGGCCAGAGGTTTTAGAAGTGCTGTTAGTGACTGCAGGAGGAATATTACCAGTTGTGACAAATGCTTCTCTCTTAGCAGGTTCTGCTTTCCTTAAGGAAAGGCTGGTTGCTGGTAATAAATGTCACTGCCTCTGGATGTTTGTCTGTGGAGCTGAGGACCCTAAAAACAATATTAGCTGTCCCTAATGCGTGGACATGTAAGTCCCAACAACTTACAGTGTTGCAGGTAGGTTCAGTGGAAGTACATTCTCATGTGAGTCTTCCTGTTCTGCTGCCGGGAAACTTTTAAAGCTGTGGGCAAAAATTTTTCAGGTTCTCTTTACTGTTATCCTGCTCATACATGCTTTGGTGTTTCTTACTTAAAACTGGGAGTTCAGAGTCTTTCACTTATGGTTTGTTTTTTAGAGTTTGTAGCTGAGGGTTGCTTACTCAGGTTGTTTATTTTGTGAGGCTCAGTATTTGTCAGGGTTTATAGTTTACTCGTGTACTGATCAGGCATCAGGGTTTAAAATCTGTCATCATCCATAAACTTTAAATCCCCAACAACCATTTTGGTTTAAAGATTTGAAGTTTATAACTTAGATTTGTCACCGAAAACCAGGAATAAACCTTGTAACACCAATGCAGTGTTAAAAGGCTTCATTCTTTATTGCAGCGCTGCATGCATGGGGGATCTCTCCACCTAGTGTGCACACCGTTGTGACAACATGCACAATATTTATTTACTATAATTATACATATTCATACATTTTCCTGGAAAAGGCAGTCTTATGCTAAGGAGTTTTTGGAACTCATTTACATGCTTCCTGCCTTCTCATGCATGCCCATTGGTTTGAGTCAGTGGTCTCCAGGGGTCCTCCAGTGCTCTTTGGTGGTCGTACTTCCTTGTCCTTGTGGGCATGTGCAGTATTACCAGTCTTATGCCATGTGTTCTACCTGTCCAGAACGACCTAAATCAGTAGAACTATTGGTCAGTTGGATTGGGCTGTACAAGGAGTGCAGCAGCATTGTTCATTGCCATGGTTAATTGATACCATTACTTTGGTTACAAAAAGTTAGAACAAATTGATCACTCTGGTTACAGATTCAGGATTGATGACTTACAAAAATGGAAATGTCTAAATCCTAAGACAATAAACTGTAAACCCTGAACCCTAAACAGTAGTCTGTGAACACTCTGTGAGGTTTGTAATCCTCTCTTGTAACCCAACAAGAGATCCTCTTGTAATCCTCTCTTGAAACCCAACCAGGGTTCATCTTAGTGTTCTCATCTAGGGTCTGGATTTGTGGTCATCTCACACAAAATCAGACTGCTTAGGTAACGAGTGAGCTGAGAGCTGTGAGAATTTCTTGGGGGGCTTTATTCTAGAGATAGGGCAGAGTACAGACAGGTGAAATCAAGGCTTTTCCTCTCAAATACCAGAGCCAAATCCTATCCCTGAATGAAAAAGGGGGTGGGTTTGACAGCTACTTAAGTTTCTTGCCTTGTCAGGAGCAGGAGGTGATCCTTCCCTACTGTACTGGTGAATGGTGGTTCAGCAATGGCTCTTCATATGTCACAGGGGAAGGGGGAACATGCTGGCACTGAGCCGTGTGATACACTCACTCCTGGGTGTCATTCATGTGCATTCATTAATAAACAATTGCTTTATTCTTGCAACTCTTCTCCATAGGATGGAGCCATCACAAAGGCACCCCAGTAAACATACTGACAAATACTAACACAAAGTTATCTCCCTGAGATGTCCATGATAGGCTTGGAGGGAAACATCCTTAATGGGTAGTAGTCAGCAGGACAATAAAAGCTTTGATGGGTGCAGGACAAAGAAACTGCAATAACAGCTGACCTAGGAAAATGTGACAGCAACAACTATTCTAGGAACTGATATCCTAGACCCACTTATGTATCTACACCATAAGGTATAGAAAGTGACGCCTCACTTAATATATTTATAGGCATGCACACAGGTAAAGGTTTATAAAGACTTATATACTTGCTTCACTAATTGGAATTCTGTAATATCTTGTAATACACATATATTTGCTTTACTCTTGTGAATATATATATTTGCTTTCCTAGTGGTAATTTTGTAGTGACTTGTAGTGTATGTGTATATATATATACACTATATATGTACTACTTTTATATATGTGTTTATACATTTGTTTTTAATAATAACAGTAGTTTTGTAGTAATTTGTAATAAAGAAATTCTGAGAAACTCAGACCTCCATGTCCTTGTGTATTGTGAAATCCTGACAACTCCACAGTCACGATCTTTACACACCTGTAGGTCAGGTAATCCTCACAGGTCATGACCATCACTGCTATACCATGTTCCTCTGTGTTCAGTAAAAAGTGCCTCAGCACAGAGATGCAAGGAGGAGGTTACACGTTGTGTCTGGGCAGCTAGGCACAATTCCCAAGGGCTCCTGATCAACTTTAACGTTCCTCAATGTTACAGGTCAACCCCGGTGCTATTCAAAAGGCTGCAGGGTATTTTCTTGGAGTGCCATCAACATTCATCTGTTAGAAACAGCTTGCTTCATCCTGGAGGCAGCCAGGTTTCCTCAGTGCTGTGTGAGATCCTGAGGCTGCCCCTGGATTTGCTATTAGCATCCTGAGACGTTCCTGATATGTCTGGTGGCAAGAGGCCAGGCCTTTGCTGGCAGGGATGGGAGATGGAGTTTCCACGATGGTAGCTGACCTCCCATTGGCCCCGCTGAGTTCCACTGCATGCATTAGGAGCCCTTTGGTGTGTACCAAGGCCCTCCATTTGCCCTTCTGCACTCCCAGAGTCTTCCATTTGCCCCATCACTGCATGGTGTTTCTTTTTTTTGCCCCCTCTATTGCACTGCTAGGTTCTCCATTTGTTCTCGTGTCCATTTAATACACAGAATCACAGAATGTGAGGGGTTGGAAGGGAACTCTGGAGATCATCTAGTTCAACCCCCCCTGCTAAAGCAGGTTCACCCAGAGCAGGTTGCACAGGACCACATCCAGGTGGGTTTTGAGTCTCTCCAGAGAAGGAGACTCCCCACAACCTCTCTGGGCAGCTTGTTCCAGTGCTCTGTCACCCTCACAGTAAAGAAGTTTTCCCTCATATTCAGTCAAACCTTCCCGTGTTCCAGTCTGTGCTCATTGCCCCTTGCCCTGTCATTGGGCACCACAGAGAAGAGGCTGGCCCCCATCCTCTTGACACCTACCCTTGAGATATTTATAAGCATTTATAAGGTCCCCTGTCAGTCTCTTCTTCCTCAGGCTAAATAGCCCCAGCTCCCCCAGCCTTTCCCCATAGGAGAGATCCTCCAGTCCCATAATTGTACTGCTTCTCCTTCCCATTTGCATGCTCCAGGGTGCTCTCTTTAGCTTTCAGCAAACTGTTCTTGGGAGCTGGCACATAATTCTGCTGCCCTGTCAGGCTCAGCTTTCCCTGATGGAGATAATGGTGATGGCCCTCATGTTCATATAGGCTGCAGCTGTGAACCAAGGTGCTGGTGAGCCAGGCTGCAACAGAGAGCAGGTGAGTGTGTGCTGTGTTGCTCCTGTGGGCCAGTTGCATGCAGGGAAGTTATTTGAACATCACCAGTTGGCACCCAAACTATGGCTGCAGTCGCAGAGTAGGTAAGTGTAGGTGGCTGTTTCATGCTTGGGCTGCGGGTCCTATGATAGAAAAAGCAGAGTGCCCAGAAGGCAAGGGACAAAGGGAGAACTGGCCTGGGGCACTGTGGGAGGCTGCAGTTATGGGGCTGCAGGTGGCAGGACAGGTGCATGGTGGCAATGAGGGACCGGAGTCATGGTGAGCCCACACCAAAGCTGGGCGAAGCTGCCTAAGTCCTAAGACTGCGCCAGAGGCTGCTGGCAGAGAGCTTACTGAGGTGTCGGAATAGTCCTGTCTGAGTTAGACACGCGGCCAGGTTGGAGCTGTGTTGAAGCAGAGGGACCCGGAGGAAGGGAGAGGGAGGAAGGGTCCTGAATAATTTTGGGGCTGTTCTGGAAGCACAGCATGGTGCCAGAGAGCAGTGAGCGCGCACAGCATGGTGCCAGAGAGCAGTGAGTGCCTATGTGGTGGCGGTGAAGCTCAGCCACTGTTGGACCACGGGCTGGTAGCGGCGCTGCGTGGGAGTCCCGGGCTGGTGTTGGGGATCATGGAGCATGCTCTGCGTTCCGTAGTGTCTTCTGGGTCTGGGCGGGAGAAGTGACCTCTATGTAGGGTTTGACCTCACCCAGCAATGTGCGCAGCGGCATAACGGGAGTTGTAGTCATTTGGCACCGGGATTCCAGCCTGCTGTATTGTTCTGTACTGGGCAGAGCGTCCAGTCTGCCATGTTGCTCTACGCAGCATGACGGGAGATGAAGTCTTCTGGCACTAAAATTCCAGTCGGCCACTTTTTTCTGTGCAGCATGCCGGGAGATTACCCCAGAGCCTTCTGCTACTTGCCTAGTCGTCTTAGAACTGGTCATGTGGATTTGTGGGTGTCCAGCTTGGCTAAAAGATCTTTAACCTGATCTACCTCAACCAGGGAAAAGTCTTCCTTGTTCCACACTATCTCTCTTAACTCCTGGGTCTGGGATACCTGAGGGCCAGCCTTAGCAGTACAGACTGAAGCAAAGGCAGCATTCAATAGGTACACCTTCTCTGTATCCTCTGTCACCAGGGTGGCCAACTCATTCAGCAGTGGGCCCAACATTTTCCCTAGTCTACCTTTTGCTGCTAATGTACTTGAAGAAGCCCTTCTTGTCGTCCTTGGTATCCCTTGCCAGGTTTAATTCTAAGCGAGCCTTAGCCTTCCTCGTTGCATCCCTGCTCACTCTGACAGCATTCCTATACTCCTCCCAAGTGACCAGTCTCTTTTTCCACAATCCCTGAAATTCCTTCTTCAGATTGAGTATTTCCAGAAGTTCCTTGCTCATCCATGCAGGCCTCCTGGCTCCTTTGCTTGATTTGTGACTCTTTTGGCCTCCCACCCCTCTTTCGGCCTCTACTTATTACTGGCCTCCCACCACTCTTCTGGCCTCTCGTTTTTTACCAGCCTCCCACCTCCTTTTGGCCTCTACATTTTTTCTGGCCTCCCAAACCTCCTCTGCCCTCTACATTTTACCAGCCTCCCACCCCTCTTCTGGCCTCTAATTTTTTACTGGCCTCCCACCCCCATTTGTTCTCTATTTTTTTATTGGCCTCCCACACCTCTTTTGGCCTCTACATTTTCTACGGGTTTCCCACCGCTATTCTGGCCTCTAATTTTTTATTGGCCTCCCACCACCTTTTGGCCTATGATTTTTATTGCCTCCCACCACTGTTTCGGCCTCCCACCCCTCTTTTGGCCTCTATTGTTTTCTCAGCCTCCCATCCCTCTTTCGGCCTACCACCCCCTTTAGGCTGGAATTCTTTATAGGCCTCCCCAGCCCTCTATTGGCTGCTAATTCTTTACCGGCCTCCCACACCTGTTCTGGCCTCTACTTATTACCGGCCTTCCACCCCTCTTCTGTCCTCTAGTTTCTTACCGGGCTCCACCCTCTTTTGGCCTCTACTTATTTTATCAACCTTCCACTCCTGTTTTGGCCTCCCACCCCTCTATTGGCCTCACTCCCCTCTTTTAGACCCTATATTTTTATGGGCTTCCCACCGGTCTTCTGGCCTCTGTATTTTTACGGACCGGCCTCCCACCTCCTTTTGGCCTCTACAGTTTTCATCAGCCTCCAACCCCCTTTTGGCCTCCCACCCCCATTTGTCCTCTATTGTTTTCTCAGCCTCCCATCCCTCTTTCAGCCTACCATCCATCTTACACTCTCCCACCCCTCTCTTGGCTTCTACATTTTACCGGCCTCCCACAACTCCTCTGACCTCTACACTTTTACCAGCCTCCCACCACTCTTCTGGCCTCTACTATTTACCGGCCTCCCACCCCCTTTTGTCCTCTAATTTGTTTATCAGCTTCCTACCCCCTTTTGGCTTCCCAACCCAGTTTGTCATCTATTTTTTTCCAGGCCTCCCACCCCTCTTTTGGACTCCCACAGGAAAGGTCTCTACATTTTTACCAGCTTTGCACCCCTCTTGTGGCCTCTAATTTCTTTAACTTCCATCCCCGTTTAGCCTCAATTTATTTTCTATTTATTTATCGGCCTCCCACCCCCTTTTGTTCTCCCACCCCGCTTTTGGCCTCTATATATTTACGAGCCTCCCACCACTCTTTTGGCCTCTACTATTTACCGGCCTCCCAACTGCTTTTGGCCTCTACTTTTTTTTCAGTCTCCCACCCCTTTTGGCCTCCCGCCCCCATTTGTCCTTCATTTTTTTTTGGCCTCCCACCTCTCGTTTAGCCTCTACATTTTTACTGGCCTCCCACTGCTATTCTGCTCTCAAATATTTTACCGGCCTCCCACCACTTTTCTGTCATCTGTTTTTTTACAGGCCTCCCTGTAAAAAAACCTTTTGGCCTCTATATGCCCACCTCAATTTGTCCTTTATTTCTTTTCAGCCTCCCCCTCCTCTTTTGGCCTCTTTATTTTTACTGGCCTCCCACCACTATTCTGGCCTCTAATTTTTTTACCAGCCTCCCACCACTCTTCTGGCCTCTTGTTTTTTTTCACTGGCAAACCAAACCATTTTGGTCTCTACATTTTTTATGGACCTCCCACCCCCTTTTTGGTCTCAAACCCCATTCATCTTCAATGTTTTTCTAGAGTTCCCACTGCTTTTTTGGCCTCTACAATTTTATTGGACTCACAGCGCTATTCTGGACTCTAATTATTTAACTGGCCTTCAACACCATTTGGCCTCTACAGTTCTACAAACCTCGCACCTCTCTTAACAGCCTCCCTCCCCTCTTTTCGCCTGTACTTTTTACAGGCCTCCCACACCTCACCTGGCCTCTACATTTTTTCCAGTATCCAATAACCCTTCTGGCCTCTTCTTTTTTTTATTTTACTAGCCTCCCACCCCCTTCATCCTCTACTGTTTTTACCGAACTCCCACCGTTCTTTCAGCCGACCAACCCCTTTTGGCCTCTTCATTTATTATTGGCCTCCCATCCCCTTTTAGCATCCCACCCCCATTTTTTTTTTCCCATTTTTTTCTTGGCTTCCAACCCTCTTTAGGCCTCTAGTTTTTTTCTAGGGCTCCCAGTCCCCTATTTTGGCATTGCATCCGTATTGCATCCTCCCACGCCCCTTTTGGACTCTACATTTTACCAGACACCGAGCTCTCTTGTAGCATATAAATTATTACTGGCCTCCCACCATTATTCTGGCCGCTGTTTTTTACAGGCCTCCCAAGCATATTTGGCATCTGTTAGTGCTGGGAGTCTGGTAAAAAAAGAGATGGGAGGCAGATTAAAAAAAAAGTAGAAGCCAAAACAAGGTGGAAGGCAGGCAAAAAAAAAAAAAAAAAAAAAAAAAAAAGCCGAAATAAACCCGCCTGATTAAGGCCACAGGAGGCATGGGAAGCCGAGTAATAAATGGAAGAAAAATGGGTGTGGGAGGCCAAAAGGGTGTGGGAGGCCGATAAAAACTTAGAGGCCAGAAAAGCAGTGGGAGACTACCAAAAATGTAGGTAATAAAAGAGGGGTGAAAGGCCGAATAAAAGGAAGGATAAATGGGGGTGGGAGGCGCAAAGCGGGTGGGAGGCCAATCAAAAAGTAGAGGCCAAAAGACGGTGGGAGACTGTTAAAAAAAGAGAGGCCAGAAGAGGTGTGAGAGGCCAGTAAAAATGTGGGGGACCAAAGGAGGCGTTTGAAGCCAAGAAAGAAATGGAAGAAAAATGGGGGTGGGAGGCCAAAAGGGGGTGGGAGGACGGTAAAAACTTAGAGGCCAGAAGAGTGGTGGGAGGCCGTTAAAAAGCTAGAGGCCAGAATAGCAGTGGGAGTCCAGGAAAAATGAAGGGGATAAAAGAGTGGTGGGAGACCGAATAAAATGAAGGATAAATGGGGGTGGGAGGCCCAAAGTTGGTGGGAGTCCAATAAAAAAGTAGACGCCAAAAGGGGGTGGGAGGCCGGTAAAATATTAGAGTCCAGAAGAGTGGTGGGAGTCCATTAAAAACTTAGCGGCCAGAATAGCAGTGGAACGCCAGGAAAAATGTAGGGGATAAAAGACAGGTGAAAGACCGAATAAAATGAATGATAAATGCGGGTGGGAGGCCCAAAGTGGGTGGGAGGCCA
>KL278050.1:0-12855 GCA_000699545.1 Podiceps cristatus
GGGGTGAGCGAGCGGCTGCGTGATCCAGTTATCGTTTGGGGTTAAACCACAAAATGGGTCATTTCCACCTTGAGATGATACCATGACAAGGCAAATGGAGAAAACAGGCAGGCACAAGCTGGGTTGGATAGACCTTGTATCAATTAGCTGGGATTTAACTAAACTTAAGCTAAGGTTGGTAACCTCAGTCTCCTGAGCTTGCTCACAGCTTTTTTGGTCCATAAGTAAATGAAGCAAAGAGGTCGAACGCTTCAGAGAGCTGTATTAACAGCATCGGGTAAGCCCTCCATGTGACTAGTTCTGTATCAGGGCGCAGAAGATTCAAATCAGCATCAGACGAGGACATCGGTATGTACGTTCCAGAATGCAGTTTTGGTACCTTCATTGACACAAGGATCTCTCTGCTGTTACTCCTTTCTTATGTTTCCACATAGTATCATCTTGCTCCTGGATAGCTAAGGCTTAAAGCAGGTGGTTAATGTACGTTTGTTGGGGAACAGTATATTTTTAATGTCTTGGTATACCCTTAAAACCCCTTCTCCCAAGAACACATGGTGTGTTAGCAGGAAACTCTGCATGAAAAAATGCAAACAAAGGAGCCTTCGTGTTAGATCCTGTCCTCCAGCTCAGGTAGTGCAACTAGCTACCGCAGCCTGGCCATGCCCGCACGTCTCCAGCAGCTTTCCTTCCTCCATGACTTCTCCCCTCCAGCACTAGAGACCTTTCTGTTCTTCAACCCAGAGTGTTAACCTTTAACTATTACCTGCCCTTGAATTCACTTTTTGTACCCCGTTTCCCTCCAGATTTAGTTCCAGCTTTCTCTACTCTTTCCATGCCCACTCCCACTGCAAAAGGTTTTAGTCATCTGTCAGCCAGCTCTCACCTTTTTGCGCTTTTTTCTTGCTGTTGTCATCTCTCTGTAGCTCTCCACCCTTGCCAGACTCTCTGTTACACAGTCACATTCTCAAGTCTTGAGGTCAGTTTGTAGTCCTGATCTCAGTATCTATTCTCGGCGCTTTCTGATGCTTCCTTAACTCTTCATCCACTGTGGTCTCAAACACTCCCCACCCTCACTTGCCTCATCCTTGCTCATCCTGCTTAAGCATTTTGCCCAAATACACCAGTGCCATCAGTTCAAGGGGCCTTTCCTCCCTCCCGTCCCTCCACAATGTGCACTGCAGTCATTGTCTTCTCATCGTGTCGCTTCCCCACATCCTCCTTTAGCTCATTGGTATTGCTCCATTTTGCTCTGTGTGTGTGCAAGTGATGACCAAGCCTTGAGGCAGAGAACACACCATAAACCACTGTTTGTGGTGCAGAAGATGCATGTTCGCATGAAGCCTAGAGCCAGTCTTGTTTTCAGATTTCAAAATCTACTTATTAGTTATCGAGATGTCTTTCAAACATTTATCCATTACAATAAATACAGAATTCTACTATCTGTAGCAGGATTTTAATGCAAGTTCTTATAACAATTTCTAAGTTTGTTTGTTATACGTTTTAGGACCAGCAGATATCTTTGATGGTTAAAGTTCTTTGAGAATTTGTTAGCCCTTACAAATACTAATAGGATGATAGATGCAAATTAAGAAGGCCTGTATCACTTTTTGCATGTTGAGATAATATCATTTCTGTTTAGTCTTAAGTATTTTTAACAATATGAGTTTCCACATCATTTTAATTGTTACGGAATTTCCTTCCTTGCTTATTTTAGCTTCTTTAATTGAAAAAAACTTGAATTCCTGAAGCACAGTCTTATTACCCACATACAGCTCCTGTGAACACAGATCCTTTTCCTTGTTTATTTAACCAACCATACCAATGGTAACAGAGTCACATTTGGCAGATGCTGAATTCCCTTCAGTCTCCCACCCTGTCCTATACAAACACGTGCTTGTTTTCTTCTATGTAATCAGGCAAACGAATAAAAGCACATACTAACAAGACTTTATGGGATAAAATTTCACCCACATAAAGTTTTGTAACTAAAATAGAAAGAAATGTTCCCTTCATCTGTTCAACTCTAACAGGTTATATCTATTTAGCAGACAGCGTTTATCAGGAAAAGGAGAATATACTTACAAGTGACTCTAAAACTGAAAGTGAGAAGAAAAGCAAAAAAGCAAACTAACTGAATAACCCCAGTCTATTGTTTTTAGCAGAATGTCTTCATAGCAGTGCTTTATGGGAAACGCCAGAATCTAGAGAACTATGTACATTCATACTTTGACTGATCATCTACTGTAGCTACTGAAGACAAAGGATTTTTGTTGCCCTTGAAGTATTGGTTCAAGGGCAGTTAGGCCCTCTCTTCCCCACTGCATTGGGACACTGGCGCATGGACCACCTTATGACCACATTTCTCAAACTACAATTCCCAGGTCCATGCTAACAGGGGGAAGAGCAGCAGCACAAGTGTTCAAGCCCACATGGCTATCCACCTTGAAGAACTCCACTGACCGGTGACCACCTTCTTTTCCATAGCTGAATGGGAGTTCATGCATGCCTTCATGGTGGGTCCAGCTGGTTACTCCCAACACATCTACAGTCATCCCTGGGTCCTTCACATCACCAGTAGTTGCAAGGCCACACATGAAAGTCAGTGTCTCTTTAGTGGCGTAATTGCTGGGGAAAGGATCAATTTGGTCTGTTGGTCTGCAGATAGCAAGAACAGAGATATTCTAGCCTGGACTCTGGAGTAGCTGTGATGACTACAGGTGATTTTACTGCCCCTGCCTCCTAGATTTTGACAAAACTTTTTATTCACCCTGATAGTCTCTCAGAGTTCTTTGCGTGAGTGTCTCTGCGTTGTTCACTACTGTGAATAGAAACAGGCAGAGCTCCTGGACTTCTGTTTGATATTCGTATCACCTCACTCTTCACTCTGTAAGGCTGAGGTTCTTCCTTTATAGGCAAAGGGGAGAACCAGGTATGTGCAGCTGTACCACACAGAGGGGCTCACTCTAGGACAAGCCAACTCACCCTCTGCAGATGACAACTGCTAAACCACGCATAGGCACTGTGCAGTGTTAGTAGGGCCCAAAGTTCAGCCACATGAAGCCCATTTCTCTAGTGTACAAAATGAAGTCTCTGGATGTTTTCAGTCCAGGCACAAAAGATGGATTAGTTACTCGCTCAGTGTAAATGAAACATATTGCCCGACTCAGGAAGAAACCAGAGAGGTGTATGCTATCTGGCAAAAAAACAAACAAACCCTCCGGGGATGGCTTGCTGTCCACATTGAGTTTGCAAAGTCTTTGCTGTCCTTCCAGGTTCCTTCCCCTTCTGCAGTGGGCAGACATAGGAAATTATGAGTACTTCTGCATTTAGATTTTGAAGGAGCTTGGAAAGCAGCAGCATGGTGAGGACAGACAGAGAATTTCCTGCTGGTTGTGAGGTACAGGCACGTTCCTGAGAAGAGCTGAGATGCTCTCAGCCCGTGTTGCCATACTGAGCTTCAATTTGTGGCAGAAGATCCTCAGTTATTCTGAATTCCCAAAGGTATTGCCAATCTTTTTTCCACCTTCCAGAAAGTAGATGCCGAAGGTGCCAATTGAGAGCCAGTTTGGTAACCTCTGAGCCAGGAGAGAGTTTATACCTGCTAAAGGATGCTCTCACAAGGAGGATCCCTGGAAAGGGATAAGGTAGGTTGAATTATGAAAGCATCAGTGCCCCAGACTAAATTGCCCGTCCCAGGTTGCATTTGGAGCCCCTGCAGAGCCTGACTAGTACCTGACCAGAGTTGTGCCAGCCCATGTGAGATAGAGCTGAGGCACTAACCCACCAAGCCGGCTGAAAGGCACCGCTCACTGGCAGTGAAGGCTGCAAAAAGGCTCCTGTGCGTGTCCTGGCTCCATCTCTTCTCTGTGGGGCATGACGGTGAATGGGATGAAAGCCTGGTCAACAGACATTATTAGCAGAAATGAAAGGTTTTAAAATAGTCAAGGACTGGGTATATCTTCAGGGATTCACCGTTTGAAGAACAGAAGCTCCCAGATAGCCAGCGTCACATGTGAGAGACCTCAGGAGGGTAATGAAGGTGCTGCTTGGGCGTAACCCCAGCCACAGGCCTCGCATGTAGTCACGGTACCAGCAGCACTTCTGCAGACCCTGCTTTTCATCGGTGCTGGCTTTCTCAAAGCCCTCTCTCTCGTGCTGCCAGCAGAGCACTGACGCACACGGTGCTCTGCTCAGCGAGCACTTCGGCTCTTCTCCTTTCTTTTGTTTCTTGGGGATATGAGCTTGGTGCTTTTCTGTTGTCCTGGAAGTCAGAGCTGATGTGTAGGTCTTGTGCTGAGTCTGGGGGAATGGGAATCCTGCAGGATCGAAGGGAAGCTGAGAAATCCCATGAAGTCAGACGCAGAGAGGGAGGAGAGCGAGTCTGTCCTGACAGCTGCCAGCACGGCCGCAAGGCCAGAGACCCAACGTGTCTTCTGGAGGCAGAAGGGCAGCCTGGGTGATTGAGCTTGTTTGTGAGATGTGTGTTAGGCAATGGCATTTTCCAGTGGGAACTCTTAAATCCAGGCTCACCCCTTGGGGCACATTCTGGGCATAAATTCTAGGACATTGGTCCTTGCATCTTCCCAAATCACTTGGAGTTCAGACCTGAGGGCTACACATGTATCCTGCAGAGTGAAAACTGAGACCTATGGCAAAGCTTGAAAACACATGATGCAGTGCAGGCCTGGGGCAAGAACAGAAACAAGAGAAAACAGGAGGCTAATGGATAGATAGAGCAAGGTGCCAGGGCTGCAGTGAAATCTGCAGCGGTGTTTCCCTCTTGCACTGGCAGCTGAAACAAGTGAAGCCTTGTGTTGCATAGTCACCCCTCAGCGCAGTGTAAGAGCTGGACCTGCAAGGGCTCTAGAGATGGTGCCAGGACAGAAGGAAGAGCAGTAGCAAGTCCTTGTTTCTCTGCTACACAAAATGGGAATGTGCACGTGGATTATCACTGCAAAAGAGAGAGAAGTTTTTTATTTTCGTCCTGTCCTCACAAAAAATGGCTACTTCAAAGGATTTAAATCAAACTTCATAGAAAAATTGACTTTTATAGGCAAAGCATAGATCAGGTGACTGGAATTAAATGGAGCCAATGCTGCCAGAAAGGTCCTCCACTGGAACACACTTAGAGAGGGATGTTGATGACTGGAAATGAGACTAACCTGAGTGAGCAGAAGTCTGGAAAACATGGTCTGTGAAGAAGACTGAAAAAATGGGGTTGTTTAGTCAACAAAAGAGAAGTCTAAGAGGGACAGCATGATTAATCCTCAGGCATTTAAATGATTAACACTGAGAAAGGTAGCAATGGATTGCTTTTCATGACCATTCACAGAAGGACATGAAAAAATTAATTAGAAACATGGAATATTAATTTTTTTATATTAGCACAAGCTTTTTAAGAACAAGCCTAGCCAGGGGATGGAGACATTGCAGAGGAGAGGCAGAGTCTTCCTCAATACCAATTCAAGAGAACAAGCTAAAGCTCTGGAGGAGGTAGACTAGCTTTCAGAGCAAGATGGTCTAGATGTCCTCTTTCCTGCTCCATTTCTGTGGCATCTGTTGCATTTATAGCACCTGTCTAGCTCCATTCCTTTGAAGCTTGCTGCTTCTGATTGTGACACATGCAAGCCAGGAGCTATTAAATTCAGTGGAGTTACTTAATCATCAGACACATTAAAATGATTTGACCAAAGTGAGCAAAAAGTAAGAATTGCCACTTGCACCAAATAATAGCTATTTGTCAGCTTTAATAGCTGCTGTATAATTCATGGAGATAAAAGGCTACAAAAACTGTCATTTCTTTTCATTTTTAAATACGACCCAACATGCAGTTGCTGAGTGCGTGTGATGGAGGCTGTGGGCGGCATAAGATACTGTTCTGCCCCCTTGGAAGTGACGAAGCGGGGGTGCCCCAAGCCACCAAATCCCTCTACTTCAGTGACCAGCTTTGCAGCATCTGCATGCCGAGACAAGCAAAATATAATGGCTGGATGAAAGAAAAACAAACCAGGATTTTTTTTATGCTCTGTAATTTTTGGAAAAGGATGTTTGTGGAAGTGACTGTTTCTGCTCCATCTGCAGGGCCTGATTTACCAGCTGCACTGGTCAAGTGCTGCCTTTTTAGCACACTCTGATAGACATATATTGTGTCTGATGGCCAAGGTTCTGGCTCTGATTTCTGGATATTCTGGTCACCTGTATCTGACATCTGTCTAACACATCTTTGAGCACACTCACAATTCAGCATGACAAGAGAATTGCAGCCAAGGTGGGAACTAGGAAAGAGATACTGCCCGCCATGTTACAGCCATCGGTGTCTCTGCTTTCCCTGGCACACGAAGGGGGCAATTGCTGTCTGTGCATCTTCTCAGGGCTTGTTCCCCGTCTGCAGGCTGGACCCTGCAGCCACTGTGAGACCTGGATACCAAAGCGATCTCTGCCCCTGACACGCTCTCAGGGAAGGCAAGTATTTCAATATAATGTCCTGTTCCTCCTTATTGAAGAGTAGTGCACATATTAATAAGGAAGTAACTGCACTTTATGTTCTTAATATCTTCTTTTATAAATTCTTTAAATCTAATAAAAGACCTGTGATATCCAAGGATACGTAACTGTGGATTAAAAGGCACTGGAACAAATGTTTTACTTTGCTTCCCGAAAGATACCAGTCTGTGTGATTTTCTTCATATGTGTATTCTTACGTATGTATATAAAAAATACATATAAATACTAAATGAGTAGTAACTAAAAAAACACAACAAAAACACAGAACTCCAAAGCCAACAAAATACCACAAAACCACAAACAAACAACAACAAAAAATCAGAGGAGGGAGCATTCCAAGTAGCACTGATAAATTCGATACTAACCCTTCATATTCTTTAATATTGCACAGGGTGTTCAGCCTCTGGCTGTGCTCCCGGGAGCACTTGCACCTTCAGCCAGGGACCCTGTCTGCATCTCTGCCAACCTCTGAGCAGCTCGGTGAGCCTGCAAAGGACTGTCATCTGCTTTTTGCAGCCTTTTCTGGCCGTGTTCAAGAATTTCCTATGTTTTCTGCTACATCCCTCCTTAGAAACTCAGAAAGGTCCCTTAACCCTGCAGTTAATTTTAGATCTCTGATCTGCCAGAGGCCCTGGCAGAGGAAGGGGTCTGCCATCTGGTAGCTTGTCATACCTGAAGAGTCTTTTGCCAGTGTTTGGAATAAGAAGCTATTTTTGATACTGGTTCTGACGTTAGCCCTGGGTACCCCTGGAGTATTTCCAAGCTTTGTGAATGTTACTGAATCCTCTTCCTAGTGGTTTTGGGGGGTTGGTGTGTGTTTGTTTGTTTGTTTTTCTATTTTGTTTCTGTGCTTATGTCACACTGCTTTCCACCAGGTTGGAAATGGAGAACGTGTCTCAGAGTACCCTGCAGGAGACTCCTATTTCCAGACTTGCTCTGTCCACCCTTGGAGCTCTGTCACCCCATCACAGCGAGCAGAGGGGAACACTCGTTAGGTGCTGAGCTGAGCACACGGGGTCACCGGTGTCCCTGCAGCAGCACGGCAGGGTGCTGCATCAGGTGAGTTACGTACCAGTTCAGACCTTGAACAGGTAACAGCTTTCGTTTCCATTTTCGGTGGTGTAATTCATATCTATCTGGTTTTTAAGAGTAGTGCATTTCAGTTTGAATGACAGACGCTTTAATACATATCCTATGGTGCAGCTTTCACTCTGGTGGGAAGAAGGGTAGTGGCGTGAGTTAGCAGGAGGTCAGTTTTTACATCTGCTACAGTCTTCCTGAATAACCTTGGACAAGCCCTTTGATCTGTTTATGCCTCAGCCTGTCCTGCAGTGTGGCCAAGAGCAGAAGAAACACCCCGCCTCGCAGCCCTTGCTCTTGCACCATCAGAGAAGATGCTCCTTTGTGCACCGAGCAGCTTCTGCTGTGTTTGGACATAATGAAGGTCTGATCTCAGCAAGTTCTAGAAACAACTTACTGTAAATAATACTAATAACAACGCTAATGCTCTGTATACTTTGTAATATGTCTGCACAAGGCAACATCTGTGTGTGTTTAGATAAGCTGTAAGCAGCAGTATTTGGGCTTTGCACCAGCTGCTGTGATCATAGTGCAGATATCTGCTGGTTCGTGCCCGTGATGGTAGGTACGGGTGTGAACACTGCTCTGCGCGCGTTGCCATCTCCGTATTTAGTGTCTGCTTTTGGCACTCTCATCTCTCTCACTTATGAATGAGTGGGTGAGGGAGGAGAGGGCTGGGCTGGGCTGACTCCTTTGCAGTTGAACCATAAAGAGCACAGGAGCTGAAACACAGTCTCCTCCCCCTCCCTCCCTGTGCTCTTTCACGACAGCCTCACTCACAGCTGGGAGGAGGACAGCCTCACCAGCAGCCTGGGCAGGAGCTGGGAGAAGGGAAGTTTTGTGCTCTTCACACAGCAGGGAAAACCTCCTTGCATGAACTCTGCTTACAGGTGAGTTTCAATTTTTATCTATTCATTCTAAAAGCAAGTTAGTTTTCCGTCATTGAACCAGGTTATACAAGGTTACGACCCCTGGAAGGGGGACAGGACAGTCTTTTGGCTACCTTGTTAAAACAAGGAGGCAGTCCAAGGACTCATCCAAAGCAACACGTCCAAAAAAATTCACAAGTTCAAAATTAATTTCCTTGGCAAGTTCCCAGGAACTTTCTTGAGTTTGACTTTGGTGCAAGGAGAGCTGAATGTTGAAGCTGTATCAATGAAACCAAGAAACTGTTTCTTGTTTGCAGCAGGGAACCAGAGCAATAGCCAGTACATAAACTCCAATAGTCATTTTCAGAGCACTTAGTAGGACTGTACAAGTTGACTAGATATAAGCTATTTTGAATGACTAATAAGCAACTTCAATACTTCATTTCCCCTGAGAACACAAGCCAAAAGTTACGCCTAACAGGAAACTGCTAAACTACATACCTTGGTGTATGGGTGCTCAGTGTACACCTATATAGATTTGTCTTTGTCTCTCAAAAGTTTGTCATTACTGTATTTTCCAAACAGTAAGCCACCTTTGTTCATTATTGTAGATTGCCTGTGTTGCAAGTGCATTTTTCTGGTTCTTGACAGTCTTTATAAAGGAACAAGAAAAGTGAATCACTGAGCAATCAGGTTCATGTGTGCGTGGGGAGGGGAGCTGAGAAATAGAGAATTTAGAAGACTATAATAGCCTTATCCTGACCTTTTCTGTTCAGAACACATGCAGATATTTATTAATAAAAATTTAAGGAAACTTAACAGCGAGGCAAGGAAAAATGGCTACACGTAGGCTCATAAGACATGATGCTGTCACTGTGAGGGACTTTCTGAGCAGCCTGTTAATCAGCTCCTTCCGTGACTTTTTCCACATTAGCACTCTGTGTTCACACTGGCTCCAGAAAAGTACAGTGTCTGACCACTTCTTCTTTCAAGTTTGCTTTAATCAAGAAGCCAGTAGAAGTGAGTCAAACTGGTGTATTTAACACCCACTCCTCCATTGCTTTTCTGAGGAAACAAAATTTTTTACAGTCCTCACCCGTATCCTTCCTGCCTCCCCTATTGCTAATATGCTGCTGTTCCCCCGTATCACGCTGCTTCTACACATGCAATTGTAAGGTCTTTCTGTTATATGAGGGAAGAGGCAGAAGGTAGCTCTTTCCGGCTCATTTTACACTCAGTGCTATACACCTGTAATTTAGAATAAAATAGAAAGCGCATCCCCAAAGTTTTAGGAGTCTTTCCAGGGTTTGAGGAGTACACCATGAGTAAATGTTGGGTTTATAGGATCAGACCAGGATGTTGTTCTGTGACAGCAGGGCACAGCCGGGGGGGGGGGGGGGGGACAATCACAGCATTTTGATTTCAATATCACAGTTTTAAATGAAGAAAGATGTAGCAGTTCCAATACCTCGTCAAAAACCCTTATCTCACTTGACATCCACAGTGAGATGTATGTATCTCACTTTGTGGCTGGGAGGCAAAAATTGACTCCTTTTTTTCTGGGACCAGAAGAGTATAAGCAATCCTTGACAATGGGAAAAGAGAGAAGGGAGATGCGGGGAAAGGGGAGAGAAGGGAGGAAAGCAAGTCCCAGCCGAACTAGGTGTACGTAGATGTCATCATACTAGATGTCATTGAATCAGCTGGCCCTGGGGGCTGGCTGGTTCCTGACGTCAACAGACCAGAAACTTCTTACCTGTGGCTGAGCCCAGCTGCACAGGGCCAGGTGTACAAGGGTGTGAGCATTAATGTAAGTTTTCCTCCCTTAACCAGCCCCGTGGATGTTGTCACTCAGATTAACCAGCTGATGCTGTAACTGCAAGTTTTCTTGGCATCCCATCGAACAGCACACAGAGAAGAAAATTGTTTCCCTGCCAGTTTTTCTAGACATGAACTGAGGGTGCGATAGTGTTGCCCTGGGGCTTCGGTCCCACTGACTATTCTTGCATCAGTGTGGTCAGTGTGGTGGTAGCCAAAGAAAAAGTTATTTCAGACTCACAAGGACATTTACACAACTTTCTAATTATTTTTAAGTGAAGAACTGTGGAAAGAGAACTCCAGTTGTTATGGCCTTGTGAGGCTCATTACCTTATAATTAGCTGAATGTCTCCTCTAAGAGGTTTGTTTTTCCTATAAAGCTTATTCTGAGTGGCTTTTAATGCTTGTTATGAATTACTCTGCCAGCTGAAGCATTTGCAGAGGTGTTGTCCCTGACAGCTGATGGCAATTGGTTTTGAAAAGATACAGAACATCTTTAATGTTTAGAAGAAACTGGCCACGAATTTTAAATAAAGGTATTGGTAATCATCAGCAGCTAAGAACAACATTGCAGTTTATTCTCTGAGGGATGCATTCACTGTAATTTATTTTTCTCCACTAGAAACCACACTCTGAACTCTGTTAATCTACTGGGTAGCCACAGAACTTTTTAGGCGCTTCATCTGGAAGCTGTAGCTACTCTGTCTGAAAAAGAAAAGAAACTAAATAATAGTTCTAAAACACTCTGTAGAGGGAGGTTGAGAAACAGGCTCACCTGAAAGTATACTCTGTTCCTCTCCGTGGAGCCCTGTGCCAGAAATTGTTTCTGTGGCAACAAATTTGTTTCCAGCTGGGTTGTCTTGGAGTTTGATCTGAGGTTGCTTATGCTCAGATCCGTCACCATGCCAGAGGCGAGTAGAAACGCAAAACTGCTCTGGTCTATGAGTAATGGAGAGAGCATTCTGCTGCTGTTACTGTTGCTCCTTGAGAGATGTCCTTCTGACATTCTCCACTAAAAAATTGCTGCTAGGATGAGCCTAGTGTCTAATTTCTGAACATTGTTGTTTATTCCACAAGCTTTCAAGCTTTCTTTCTCTCACATTCTTTGCTACGGGTTCACAGTAAAGACGCAGAGTTTTGAAGAGAGGTTAGATAGCTAACAGGAAACAAACGTAATCAAACTTAAGGCACTTTAATGACATCTGAATAAAATGCTAAAATGGGCAACATCAGTAGGGAAGAATGGAAATATTAGTACAGAGATCTATTGGTTTGACTTTCTTACAACTCAATATTTTAGTAACAATTAGAATTCGATCTTTTTATATCTGGAAACATTTTGTCTTCCATCTGCCAAAGGAAAAGGAGAATTTTTACTCTGACGGATAATGATTTAGTGTCTATGCACATATCTAGTTAGAGGATGTATCTGTTTTATTCTCCATGTTTAATAAGTGATCAGACATAGCTTTCAAAATAAGAATTGTCTTTTAAAGTAGGAAGAGGCTTAAACTGAGATGCTTTAACTTATCATAGCAAGAAATTTTTATCTGGAATTTGAACTTGTGTCCAAGTTTCAGAGATGGCCTTACACCTCCACCCCAGAGCAGGACCTGGATTTCTGAAGAGCTCTCAAGTTTGGAATTGCACATCTCCTGTGCCAGCTTTTCCATCTCCTGACCAATAACTTGTCAGAACTCCCCTGTATCAAGTATTTGATTCTCTCCCTTTTCACTAGTCAGATGTGTGTTCAGTTTACAGTATGGTTGTTGCTTTTGCTGGGAATTGCTTCTGTGATACTATAAAAGAAGGCGTTTTTCATTTCTGTAAGGTCATGATTCTTCAACTATTTTTCTTTTTTTGTGTTGAACCTCTTTTATGCAGTTTAATACCATTATTCTGGGCAAGTTGTTCCTCCCAATTTTCTTCAAGACTAGAGAAGAGTCAGTCACTTTTCAAATGTGTGGTGGCTGTGTTTGTGCCTCCAGGCAGGATGCTGGGATTTGTGTCCCAGGAGAGAGGTGGCAAACCTGATGGGGCTCTGATGAAGCACTGCTCGTGCGGACGCCAGTGTCAGCCAAAGGGTGGGATGGAGAGGTGCTGGAAAGAACATTTAGGCTTTTAGGCAGGATGCTGAAGTACAGGATTTCAGCAGCACTGTGCTGAGGAAGGTTTCTCACAGCAAAGCCAGACAGAGGAATAGAGAGAGACAGTTTCAAGGTATGAAAAAGAAAATGTAGGAGAGAAAATAAGCTTATATACATTGGGAAATGAGGGTACTCAGGAGTAAGAGAAGGCCATACTTCGTTTAAATCTTAATGAAAGCAAGGCACTAGCACTTAAAATCATGTAAGTACTAAAAGAATTTTTAAAATTAAAATTAAGGGAATTGAGGAAATGAAAATTCAGGGAATGAAAAATGTAAACAAGCCTGCAGATACAGATGCCAGCACTTTGTTTAGAATGACTTATCCATTGGGGACTAGGTTGTTGGAGTCCTGCATCCTCAAGTTAAAAATAAAAGAAAGGACTCAAGTTTTCAATAGTCATCTAGGGAGGGAGAGCAGAGAGGGCAAGAGCGTAG
>KL278050.1:12886-77952 GCA_000699545.1 Podiceps cristatus
ACCTTCTTCAAGGCACACTGCTTCTACACAATCATGAGAAGTCTGAGAAATAACATTGGAGAACAAGCCTTACATGCGAATATTGACTTAGATCTACAGGAAACTTGGTTAATCTCCAAAAGGGAAACTGAAAAAAAGGAGGAAGCTTAATTAAAGGCAGCAGAAAGGAATAGCTTAGAGGAGTTAAATCTCTACAGGCTAGATGGGGACTATTTGAAGACATGCACAAATGCATGTGCACACCCCTTTCCGCACCCCTCCAACGCTGGAACCAAGGAAGAAACACAGAACAGGGGCCAAAAAAGACTCAACTAAGTCTGAAAGGAAATGAGTGCAGCAAACAGCAGAGCGTGGAAGGGCGGATGGTGTGCTAGCCCAGAAAGAATTGGATCTAGAACAGAAGCATGTTTGAAACGCACAATAGGGATCAGTGTAAGCCAGAAACACAAACATAGTACAAAGGCACAAAAGAATCATTCTGTTTTTAAATGGTGACAGTGCACGCAATGTTAGGTGTTTTACTTGAACAAGCTCCTATGCTATGGTGATTTTTTCCTCTTTCATTAAAATAAATCCAAACAGAAGAAAAAGAATGAAGTCAAAGAAAAATGAGAGGAGGAAGGGAAAAATCTCCAAATATTGTAAACAGCTTTTCACTTTACCATGTCTTAAAACTTTTGTGGTACAAAATGAATCATATACTAAATCGTATATGCAGAAAATAGCATTTAAAAGAGAGATGACTATTGAAGGTATCATTATTCACTGATGCGTGGAATAATGATAATGTTAACATTCTCCTCGAACAGATGTGCTCAATCTCTTTCGACTTGACAGAGTTTCAACCACATTTCAGTTAAACCTAACAAGCAATATTTTTTCTTTTAGACAGCCTTTGCTATTAGTCAAACATTATTAGTCAAACATTGACTATTGATGTCCCAAACTGCTGCTTGTCAGCAGCACTGCAAAGTCAGTTCTATCCACTGAACTATCAGTAAAGCAGGTGAAAAAATTGTACAGATGGATGTTTGGTTTCTTTCCAAACTGCTTTTGGTTAAGAGAGTTCTGTTTGGAGGGCATGATGTGCTGATACTTCGGTTTAATTATACTTTTTTCTGTCTGGAGGCAGTGGCATTATAAAAGATGCAGACAGAAAGAGAATTTGTTCCCTGCTTTGGTCTCCAACTTGTTAGTTTTTGACCAGAAGTTTTCCCTTGTAACTCTATATAGAGGCTCAACAGAAGGGACTGCCTTGCACGTTGTTGCCCCCCAACACCCCCCTCCCCCTTTCTGTGAGAGCATATGGGTACAGAGAGCAAGTTGCTCCCAGTATACATGTTGGCTATGTCTGCAGCAGTGCCATAAGCA
Source organism: Podiceps cristatus (assembly GCA_000699545.1). Lineage (NCBI taxonomy): Eukaryota > Metazoa > Chordata > Aves > Podicipediformes > Podicipedidae > Podiceps > Podiceps cristatus. The sequence continues at coordinate 14,258 of KL278050.1, forward strand.
CCTGGGCGAAGGTACGGGCTAACAGCTGGCTTGCTCTGCCCAGCCTTGGTGCATGGATGCTGATCGGTACGGCATGCTGGCCGTGTACCGTGGCCCACGTGCTGTAAATGGGTGGCCTGTGCTCAGGCTACTGAGAAATCTGTGGGACCCCTGCACATGGGGCCACAACTCCCTTTGGGCAGTCTCTCTGTGAAGCAGGGGACGTACAGCAGTGCCCGGGGTGGAGGGGCACACTGGCAAACCAAGGAAGGCAAAAATCATTGAAATGCAATACAGATATGACCTAAACCTGAAGTCACCGATTTCTGCGCAAGACATCTGGCATTGCCTGGTGGAGCACAGTGCTGGTGTCAGAGCAGGCCGTGGCATCAAAAGAGGCAGTAATACTAAGTTTGGGAAAATGAATCAGAAGAGCGATTTTCCCCAAGGCTGTAGATGGTAAAATGATTCAGAACTCATTTAGTTCAGAAGGGTGAAGTTCCTATTTCTCAATCTCGGGCTACAACACAGTTGTTCCAGTCCTTGTTCTTTACTGGTAAATACTGCATGTTGATCATGGCTTGTGTGGCTTCTGATCACTCAGACCTGCGTAATCTTGGCTTCTCTTGCATTATTGTTTTAAGAGAGGATCAGTGCACAGATTTGGGACTATAAGCAGTTCTGTTGTCTGTGATTGATCATTACTTACTTGCCTACTGCTTGTGCAATAGAGACAGGATGGTGCTTTGGTTTTAGGGGAGAGAGAGGTTGACTTGGCTGAGGTTTTATTTGAGAGGAAAGGAAGATTTGGAGTTGTTCTCTGGGGAATACAGGGATTTAAGATTTCTGCAGAAAGTGGTGTGATGTGTTTTCCTCCACCCACTGTCCTGTACTCAGGCAAGTCATCGATGAAGCTTCAGGGAGATGTCCCCTGTGGGTAGGAGCTAGTCACAATAGCTCAGCGGTGAAATACTTGGAGGGTCATGTCGTCCACCTGGCTGATCTTTAACAGCAGGAAGAAGGGGGCAGATGAGGGTCATTTTTAAAAGCTTTGAGGCAGCTATGGCATGACTAATTCCTGTTATGTGATTCACCTCCCTGATACCACTTGGACTACTTGCCTGAAATTACGCATTGTATGAACTTCTTATTACCATAAATAGGGATTTTCCAAACTGTAGTTTCTTTGCAGCACTTCCTTGTGCTCAGCTAGTTGTTCAGACTTTGCATTTGTTAAAAAGGCCCTAATCCTTGATAAAGAATAAGTGGTAGTCTGAGATATTGGACTAACTGGGCTTATTATCCTATCTGCCTTCCTTACCCTTCATGTCAAGTTGTCTTGCATATGTGCAGGCCTCATCTAAGAATTCCAAGGTCATAAAAACCTGAAATGAAATGGTACAGCAGCAGACCATGGATTTTTTTATATTAGGTTTTGTGTGGGTGAAGTCATATAGATTTCACTTTGATATAGCTTTCATTTCTAGGAAAAAACTTTCAAAGTGAAAAACATTTCATAAAAAATAATTGGAAAATGATGATTTCTTTCAAAACAAAATTCCTTTGTGGAAGTGATTTTACTTCATGTCAGATTTACACAATTTGTTTCCATGCTATTGCACGTTGCTAAGAGGGACAAGTTGTGTCACGTCACCTGGCAAACAATAGTAGAGAACAGAATGGAAAGGTCCTGAGAGGTCCCCAAACATTTCTTTGCCTGCAAGAGGCATCAGTTGAACCATTCTCAAGTTGTTTGCCAAACTGTAAGACCTTCAATGATCATAGAATCATAGAATGTTTTGGGTTGGAAGGGACCCCCCAGAGCTCATCTAGTCCAACCCCCTGCAGTGAGCAGGGACACCATTACCCAGATCAGGCTGCTCAGAGCCCCGTCCAACCTGGGCTTGAATGTTTCCAGGGATGGGGCCTCCACCACCTCTCTGGGCAACCTGTTCCAGTGCTTCACCACCCTCATTGTAAAGAATTTTTTCCTTACATCTAATCTAAACCGACCCTGTTTCAGCTTAAAACCATTACCCCTTGTCCTGTCACCGCTGTCCCTACTGAAAAGATTCTCCCCCTCTTTCCTATAGGCCCCCTTTAAGTACTGGAAGGCCGCAATCAGGTCTCCCCGCAGCCTTCTCTTCTCCAGGCTGAACAAGCCCAACTCTCTCAGCCTGTCCTCACAGCAGAGCTGCTCCAGCCCTCGGATCATTCTTGTAGCCTCCTCTGGCCCTGCTCCAACAGCTCCACGTCCTTCTTGTGCTGAGGGCTCCAGAGCTGGACGCAGCACTGCAGGTGAGGTCTCACCAGAGCGGAGTAGAGGGGCAAAATCACCTCCCTCGACCTGCTGGCCACGCTTCTCTTGATGCAGCCCAAGATACAGTTGGCATGATGACAGCCCTACATCCCGTGCACCATCTATCACAGTTCCTTTGTTAGTGGAAAGTTTTTCATGGTGTTTAACCCAGCCTCTCTCATCTTTGCAATGATCTTTTAACACATTTGAAGGTTCTTGCTGTGTTTGCCCTCAGTCTGGTCGACTTTAGACTAAACAAGCCCAACTCCCTCAGTTTTCAGTATTGCTGGACCTGCGACCTTCCCCCTGTGCTTCTCCTGACTACAGGCAGCGGATCCCAGAGGATCCGTGCACCTCTGCAGAGGCTTACAGAGGTGCACAGGATGGAGGGGTGGTACCTACAGCCTGCTGAGACATCCTGATGTGACTTGGGGGTGGGGGGAGTGTTCTATAAAATTATGTTATTGACTTCAGTGTGTGACCCCTGGAACTCCCACATCCTTTCCAATGTCCTACTGTAAGATGGGATATGCTTTATTACTGACTGCTAGTATCATACGGAACACCTAATGTGTTGTATACAGCAGTTTGCACATCAGGTAAGAGAGAAGCTGGATACTCAGTGCTCTAATTAAAATGAGAAACATGAGCCTAGGGTGATAATCTCCCAGGTTATTCGGGGCATTTTTTCCTGAAATATTGACATTTTTCAGGAATGTAAATTCTATGTTTCAACAAGTCCACCCAGTGACCTCTTCCAGTGTAGCCTACAGGGTGTGTTATTACAAGTTACTGCTGTGTGGTACCTTAGCTCTCTTACGGCCATTCAGAAGTGCTCAGCTGCTTGCTTTCTAGGTGGCTTCTTGCTTAATTTAGAGTTTGCTTGTTTGACTGATGAAGTGAATTGAATATAGAACATGTAGGTTTGTGATCCATACTAATCCAGCTTCATGATCTGCAGGCCAAGGCACTTGTAAGATTAACCTTCATTACTGTGTCATTACTGATAGGAAGTGAGCATTGCAACTAGATTTAGAGATCATGAAATTATTTGAATTAATTGCATGGCTAATGTACATGGGCTATTTTTACTAACTTCTAGCCGCATTGCATTCACCAGCCCACACTGCTTATGTTAGGCTGCACAGGTCAAATTTCCCAGCTTGTGCTTTCAACAAGCATCAAATTCACTATAAGAAGAAAAAAAAGATTCATGATTCAAGTATTTAACACGAACCTGCTACTCAAATCCACATGATCAATTCCTATTGACAAATGTACAAGTTGAGGGCATGAAACCCTCAACTACCCCACCACTGTGGGCATGTGAAGTATGAGCAATGAAATACTTAGTGTAACTAGCTTACTTCAGACTTCAGAGAAATTTGCTAAGCAGAAATTAAAAGTTGGGACAAATTCCCAGGATATCAGAGTTTGAGCAAATGGAGTGATTTACCTAATGCTGTGAATAATTGCATGTCTGTGTTAGGGAAAATCGGACATCGGTGACTAATTAGTCTTTTGTTTATGTGGGTTCTGAAAAAATGTTGCTGGTTTCCTTCTTTGATAATAGGTTTATAAATGGAGTCATACGATAATGACAACAGTAAAGTGATTTGGAATTTACAGAATACTTTTATAGTTTCCTCCCACTGAAACAGATACACAGAGTAACAGTCATTGTACACAGAGGTTCATGTTAGGAGGGTCCACTTGCAAGTTAACAAACACTGAATGAGTTGTGTATAGACCTAAAGTAACTTTAGAAGGGAACTCAGTTTAAGGAGGAGTTGAGTTTTTGGCTTTTTCTTTTTTTCTTTTTTTTTTTTTTTTTCAATTTACATAAGATGGTTTCAGAGGTTTAAAAAGATATACTCCTTTTTTTACTGTATGCCTCCAGTAAAACTCTCTTGCAAAGAGAAGGACATACAGGGTTTGTTCTTCTAATGCAAAAAAGCAGACAGGAATAAAAAAGGAAAGTAAGTATAGTAGAGAGGTAGCCTTTCTGCTTTACATACAACAAAACCAGCAGAAGACAGAAATAAAACTCCTTGCAGCCAGCTGCTCTTCACACAGACATTTGACAAAAAAATATTTCTGTGCTCTTTCTCTTGTAGTGACTTTTAATTTATACTCTTAGGGACCATGCATCTGTCTTTAAAGTGATAGATGTTTAATTCCAGATTCACTGACAATGGTTTAGAAACTGATCCAATAAAAAAATACACAGTATGGTCTGTAGAGAAATTAATCCCATGCCCTGAAAAGATACATTGATGGTGCACATAAAACGACCTGCACCAAAAGAAGGTGAGCATCATGATCAAGCAGACTACAGTCAGGAATTAGAAATCTTAAGGTCTCTAGTGCAACTTCATTTTTAGCCCACTTGCATATTTAAACCAGGTTATCATCTTTAATGAATAGAATCGTTATTTCTAATGGACTTCTGTTTCAACTCTGAGCTCAAAAAAAGCAGTGCTCTGATGAGACAGTTGAGCCAAATCTGAGCACCTTTCTTGTAGAAACATAATGCAGTAGACTGGAATTACCTTGGTTTTCTTCCTGCAGCCTTTTTCTTTGATCTGCCAGGCCAAGGATTTTGTTTTGTTTTCAGACCAAGATCATCTTAAATCCTCTTTTGTGTTATGTACTCCTTCCCAAGTCAGTATCACCTGCTCCAATGGGTCATTCTTTGACTTCATAGTTCTTCCAATTGAATCCAAACATCATTGTGCCATTTTCTCATACGCTGTCATGCCCTGCTATTTCCACTTTCTTCTACATTTTTTTTTTTTTTTTTAACTTACTCTAAGGACACTAAACAGTTTTCTGCCCAGTTTATATTGTTTGACCAGTCCCTAGTCTCATCTGCTGGTCATCACTTCCTAGCCTCTTTACCTGACCTTATTCTTCCAGGTTTTGTGAAGCAGGATCAAACCAAGATGGCAAACCCTCAAGTGTTGGGGAAAGCTTAGTGTGTGAATTTAAAGGTTGCTGGTTGTGTAGGTAATGATCTGAACCAAATCCTAAACTGAAAGCCTCAGGTTTCTGGTTCCAAGATACGCGGCATAGTCCAAGTCCTGCTATGACAGCCAAGTGACTCAGGCCTGTCTGCGGTGTATGACAGGTGCAGGGACAGATTAAACAGCAAGAGAGCTACTGTACATGAAGGCACACGACCACGTTACACTCCCTGTTCTTGGAAATGACTGCTTTGAGGATGAGACAAGCTGTGTATCCAACTTTTGCAAATGCCTACAAGGAAGTCCTTTGTCGTAGTCCCATTTGTCTCTGAAAAAAATGTGCAGGTTTAATTGCAGACAGACAAATTTCTTATGAGGAAAATTGTAGCAATCTTCATTGAAGCTAAAAAACCCACCCATGCTCCATGCACTTGGTCTGAGCTGAAGAGGTTGTTGTAAGCGGCTCTGAGCTATTTCCTGTGCCGTCACCAGCAGACAGCGTTTAACACGTGAGCTGCTCTGTGGTTCACAGTGCAGGGGGGGGCATTGTGTTTTTGTCAACAATTAAGGCACAAAGGAGTTGGGAAAGAAATGAACCTGTTGTCCAACTGTTCAGTGAGTAATGGAAGTTGGCTTATTTAAACCAAGAAAAAGTGAAGCTCTCTGAAGCCCAGGGATCCTTGGCTTTATTTTTCATCCAGGAACAAGAGAACTGTTTAGAGCTCATATAGATGGTGAGAGTCTTCTAATTTGTTTCAAAGACTTGGGCTTAGATGGGTATCATCTAAAAAAATGTGGGCATATATGAGAGAGAAATATTGCCTGGAAATGTCTGCAGACTCGTGATACTGAAGGTGTTACATAAACTGTGCTCTAAAAAGAAAAAAATCACACAGCTGCACTGTTTCCGTATTAAAGCTGTCTGACAGGAATTCCTGTGTGTTCCCATTCGTAACTGCTTTCGGCTTTGTGATTATCTGCACCCCAGATGTTTTTCACACAGCAACTTCTGAAATTTTTCTCCTCCTCCTCCTATCCAGACAAGGTCAGTAAGTAACGGAGGAGCTATTAATCTTTTCTCTCCCATACCCTGCACCACCATTCCTTCAGTTTCCACTTTTCTGACAGCTTGTGGGGTACTGTGTACTATGTTCTTAATAGCAGGGTGGGCTCTTCTGCACCCATCTGTTTAAGGCTGCCATTGCACTACTTGCTTTTTCAACAACATCATACTGTTTCACTCCCTGCCCTATGTAGAGCTAGTTGAGTATATCTGGTGCTGGGGGGAAAGTGAACTACCCTTATATTTCCTATTTAGCTGCTGAGACTGTCCCTAGCCATGCACGGGGGGTCAGAGGCACATGGGTGTCCCAGAGCCCACGTGCTGAGGAGGCTGAAACAAGGGAAGGATTTCCTGGCTCACTGCTACCACTCACCAGATGAGCAATATAAAACAGCCATTGCGCAAGGCAAAATCTGGACCTTTGTTTTTCATCCCCATGTTTGAAATTGAGGAAGGTTTGTTAGCATAAGGCAAAGAAATTTGGAACAGCCAGCCTTCCTTTCCTGCCCCCTGAAACAGCCCACTCCAGCACTTTCTCTGGGAGCAGGAAATGTTGCTGGAATTGTAAGTGTATATTATATTAGCATAATGTCATATCAGTAAGACTTTTGCTATCTCCTTCACATTCTGCATTCTGGCAAGAATTTTAAGCTAAACAGAAATGATTTTTACCATCATGTTCTCCATGACATAATCTAATAAAAACAGTTTGAGTTCTTAGAGGAAAAGAAATATTTTCAAAAAACGGTGCAACTGTAGAGTCCATCTGCTTTTTCTCATACTGTGATCCATATTAACTCACTGGGTAACTGAACAAAACCCAGCGCTGTTGAATGATGCTAGACATACAAAGAGTTCTGGCTTTTCAAAATTGCGGACAGCTTTTGAATTACTATTCGGCCTCATCAGCAGGAGCTGGACACTGACTGGACACTTTTAGTTGGTAGATGACATGACAGATCCCAGATTTTTAGGCATTTTAGACTATAACTAGGTGTGCCAATCATCCTGTGGAGGCAAACACTTACATGTAAAGTCACCAAATTATTATACAGAAATGGTATCAAATATAATCGTACTTGGCCTGGAGCTCTGTATTGGAAAAGATGGGGTGGGGTAAGTAGGTTATCAAACCTGCCTTGGTAAAGATTCTGTGTGCTGTCCTTGCAGGTGTGGTGCCAGGTCTCCTCTAGACAGAAAAGCTGTGTGATGGGTACGAAGCCATTGAGAAACACATAGTGCACTGGATGGTGTTGCAGGAGGACTGATGGCCCCTAAGGAACAGTTCTTTGGGAAATTTGTACATAACTTTAGCAATGAATTTCTGTTGAATGTGTCTGTGCTGAAAAAACTATCATCATCGTTCTGTGGGAAGGTTATGGCAGTCTCTTGGAGCAAACTTCAAACTGAACCATAGCTGTCTGTCACTGGGTCCCTCAAGCAGCCTTTCTCCTCTTCTGGTTGATTTATCCCTAATAACTATTGTGCCGTCCACAGTGGAGGAGGTGAGTCTCTTAACCCCAAAGGAGCTGTGTGAGAGTGAGAGGAGGAGAGCAGAGCTTGCACTGCGCCAGACTTGACCAGTCTTTCACACAAGTTCTGTCAGACAATCAAGGTAGAAGTTTTGAGAGAGATGAGCTTATGTCGCCCACTGACGGAATCTGAGATTGCCAAGAATATTTTACCTGAGACCCCAAGAATACTTTATCTGAGATCCCCAATAATACTTTCACCAAAACTGGGGCTGATGTTCTGTCTGTTGGTATAAAAAAAGAAAAAGCAAAGGTATGAAAACCACATTCTCATTCTTAAATATTTACATGTGTCCTTAAGTTTGCTGTAATTTCTGTGGGACCGTGCTACCCTGTTTGAAGCTAAACACTGAAAGTCTTTGCAGGTTTGGTCACTTATTTCACTCAGGCAATTCTCTTCTGGCCCAAAGGAAGTAATTTTCTTTTCAATATCTATAGGAGTAAAGCCCACTTACTACTTAAAAAAAAATATTTATTAAAAAAGAATTATTTGACAGTAACATCTTCAAATGTTGCAGCTGACAGTAATTTTACTGTAGCATAGTTATGTTTTCATAAGAGTTGCCTTGGGAAAAATTGCATGTTCCTAGACAGGACAGAAGATGATGACAAAAATATAAATTAGGATAGTAATCAGGAAAATGCAACAAGGCCTTATCTTTGTCCCTTATAGTACTGTCTCTGAATCCATATTAACTGAAGCTGTAGGAAGCATACACAAATTGTTAACCTTACAAAAGTGTATGCTACAACCATGCATTTCCTGGGAAGAGACTGAAAGAAATAAAGTCTCCCTGTTCTGCACCATCAAGTAAAACGTACATCCCCTTCAGCCTGGGCACAGTTTGCCCCCGTTTTCCCATCCTGAGCATCCATGTGAATATGTTGCATGAGCTAATAAAATGCTGAGTATGATAGTTCGTTTATTCTAGGGCTTAATCACTGTGAGCGGGCTCCAGGCTGAGTGCTTGTCCTAGTTGAACTGAGCGCTAACCCATTGTCAGCAGTTATTTTTGTTAGTCTCTTAAAAAGTAATAGTATAGGAATGGTTTGTATGGAAAACAGTTATATTCATGTTCAATGAAGATGAAAAGTAATGATGCAAATGTATAGATAGTAACAATAAATGACTGTTTTTGAGAGTTGATGGCAAATATGGAATCTGTAATAGCATATCCTGTAGGACTGAAACCATGGGGATACATTATACTAGATTTTTACAGTGTCCTTCCAACAGAAAGATAGCTTGCTTTCAGGATTGTGCTTACAAGCAGCTGTAAGACTGCTAATTTTTTTCTTTTTATTTTATTTTTTTTTTTATCCTAATGGGTTGAACTGCATATTCCAAGTTATCTCATATCTGAAGGGGAATTTAAGACATAGAAATTAAAAATCAACAGTTTTGTGTGCCCTGCATCCTCTAAGGAAGTCTGAGTGGACTGCTGGTTTGCTGGTTTGCCAGAGACATTTTTTCCATTGTGGACAAATCAGGTTGCTGCTTATGTGCCTTGTCTTCAAAACAGAGATGATATTTCTTCACCTGTTAGGTATTCATAAAGCTGGAGAGACAAATGTTTGCAAATAGCTTTGGAGTTCTTGGACACAAAATTTTCTGTACTAGGACTTACTCAGACGAATCATGATTTCCCAGGCAGTTTTTATCTTCTATAGAATCACAGAATCATAGAATGTTTTGGGTTGGAAGGGACCCCCAGAGCCCATCTAGTCCAACCCCCCTGCAGTGAGCAGGGACACCATTACCCAGATCAGGCTGCTCAGAGCCCCGTCCAACCTGGGCTTGAATGTTTCCAGGGATGGGGCCTCCACCACCTCTCTGGGCAACCCGTGCCAGTGCTTCACCACCCTCATTGTAAAGAATTTTTTCCTTACATCTAATCTAAACCGACCCTGTTTCAGCTTGCAACCATTACCCCTTGTCCTATCACCATTGTCCCTACTGAACCGATTCTCCCCCTCTTTCCCATAGGCCCCCTTTATGTATCAAAGACTAGAAGAAAAGTTAAGGCGAGGAGAAGGCAGCTTACTGAAAACTGTACTATATATTTGACAATAGTATCCCTTCTGAAGATTTTCATGTGTTTCACCTTCAGGTTATTAACATCCTGCAGCAAGTCATCTCTTCAGCCTAAAGGTTTTGTGGAAGAAATAAACGGTACATGAAACTGGATGAAATTAAATTTTGCATCTACCCATTTGGAACCCTGATGAATGATATATGGGGAAAGGTAGAAGATGGTGAACTTCACAGGGAATGCAACTGAGAACTGTGCTATTAATCATGATATCCACCAGACATTATCCCCTGTGGTATACATATTTGTATTTATTTTAGGTTTGCCAGCCAACTGCCTGTCACTGTACTATGGGTATTTACAGATCAAGGCTAAAAATGAACTGGGTATCTACCTTTGCAATTTGACTGTAGCAGACCTGCTCTACTTATTTTCTTTGCCTTTCTGGCTTCAGTATGTTTTACAGCATGATGATTGGACCTACAATGAGCTACTGTGCAAAATTTGTGGGGTTCTCTTGTATGAGAATATCTATATCAGTGTGGGCTTCCTCTGCTGCATCTCCATTGATCGCTATCTCGCAGTAGTGCACCCTTTTCAGTTTCAACAGTTTCGGACAATGAAGGCTGCTGTGATTGTGAGCATCATTATCTGGACCAAAGAAATAATGACGTCCTACTTTGTCTTTACACACCAGGAGATCAGCATGGATGCCAAGAGCCACAGGGTGTGCTTCGAGCATTACCCCATCAAAGAATGGGAGCACAATGTCAATTACTACCGCTTCTCTGCTGGCTTCCTTTTCCCCCTCTTTCTGCTGGCCTTCTCTTACTGTGGGATTTTACGAGTTGTCCACAAGAGTCACGGCACTCAAAAGAAGAAGAAAATCCAAATTAAACGTCTTGTTTCAAGCACTGTTCTAATTTTTTTAGTTTGCTTTGGACCATACCACATCCTACTTGTGGTTCGCAGCTTGTTGGAGAACAACTGCTCATTTGCTGAGAAAATATTTAATATTTACCATATCTCTCTCCTGTTAACTGCTTTTAACTGTGTTGCTGATCCAGTATTATACTGTTTCTCCAGTGAAAGCACTTACCAGAACTTTGCCAAGATGCGAGACTCTTGTTTAATGTGTTTAGGGTGTCTGAGGACTGAGACAAAGGAATCCTATCCACTGAACGCTCCAGAATCTCCCAACAGGCCGCAGCATGAGCAACAACCAGGACTATTACAAATGTCACACGATGGTACCAGAATGAAGGACTCCTCCACAACTAACACGGGCAGTCTATAGCATTCATCAAAAAAGGACATTAACCTAAAATCTGCCACTCTGGCCATGTTTGTGTATCCATCTGATTTATCTGTATATTACAACTGTGTTGCCTCCCAAAGGCTTATTATCTATGCAGTACAGTGAGGTCATTTCTGGAGGTGCTTGGACCTTGGCAATAGTGAGAAAATCCGTGCTAAGTCAGTTCAGTTACAATCATGTGTCTGTTGTCATTGTGGTACTACTCAAAACCTGTTGTCTTTTGGACTGCATTGACTGGAATAAGCTAGTACTCATGGTGTGTAGTTCTGTTGAATATGTCTTTAACTGCTTTCTGTTTGCCCTTGTAGCATCTAGAAAAAATTATTCTCTACAAGCTGTTGTCATATGTTGAAAAGGTTGAAGACAGAACAAATTAAATGTCCCCACATGTACTTTTAAAAAGAAAAAAAGAAAAAAAAAATTGCACTTCTGCAACATTTCTGGAACTTTCTGAAATAACTTCTACTTCAGCCAGTTTTGTGGCCTGCAGAGACTGTGCCAGAACCAACTTCCTAAAACAACCAACCCAATAATGTGTGATGTTCTGGGAGAACATGCACAAGGAAGTCAGCATCTGCTCATACTCTCAATCTGTTGATTGACTGTTGAGTCTCAGACTGTTGAACGTCATGATAAGGCTCCTATTGACTTTCAGACGAATGACATCTCTTGGCTCTGATGGGGATAAATAATTTGGTCTGTTGACTTGGAAAAGGAGGTTGGTAGTACGTGAGGCGCTTTGAACCCATCATACCTTCTGGTAACTGTTACACCATGAATAGTGCCTTGTCCTTTCACTTCTTTGGTTTCAAACCCTTGAAAGCCTTCTCTGCAATGTGGAGCTGATAACTTCCAGCACTATAATCAGTTTTGGGGTGTGGTGTTTGTTTTTGTTTTGTTTTGTTTTTTGGTTGGGTGGTTGGGTTGGTTGGTTTGTTTTTTGTTTCTTTTTTAATGTCAAAAGACCTCCAGACAGATGGTCTGCTCCTGGTATCTGAAGTATGCCATCGTAACACAGCCCTGCTTGTCATCCGTTTCTAAAAGGCAATATATAATAACAGTTTACTGGAAACCACCTTGAGAGTGCAATTTTAGAAATAATTAGGGGATGTATTTAATAAAGAATGTTTTTATTATTTTCTTCCTATATTTGTTCATTCTCTGTTTGAATTAACTATCTTACAGCTTTGACCCACAGTTTCTATTTGCGAGACTACAGATCCTCTCTTCCCTCCTCTTGCAGAAAGGATTCATGTCCCCACTCACAGGAGGGGATTAGGTTTGCTTACGTTAACGTTTGATTTGTTTAATTATTTTACATTTCTTTAAACTTAGGCCACTCACAAAGCTGGATTATACATGCATTTTTTCTTCTGACTATTAGTGCTGTTTAGCTTTACTTTCTCCCCATCTCTCCTCTAATCTCCTGTCTGTATTGATGGGGCCATAAGGCAGGGACTCTCCTGACTGCCATAATGCCGTGCTTGTATGTTAAGCACTGAGCCAACTACTGGGACTGCCATGACCTGGCAGGCTGTAAGACACACACGTGGTTTGTTCTAGGATTAAATATTTGTTGTCCTGTTTATGCTTTACTTCTTTACAGTTACCCACATTGTTTAGACAGCTGGAATGCAGAGCATGCCACACTACATGGAATTGTCATCTGAGGGATTAAGGCATATTTGAGTTGGTACTTTGATGTGGTCAGCTTTAAGTCAGCTGCTGCAGCTTAAAATCAGATGGAAACTTGTCTAATGGAGTCCAGCATTCTGCTACAGTTCTCAACATGTAACCTGCTAACCCACAAGAGCAGGGGAATAGTTTGGTTTTTTTTCCCCTGAAGTCAATATTTTATCAATTCTTTCTATATTGTAACTGTTAGGCTTAGGCTGCAGAACTGTAACCAATATGGGAGGAAGGTAACTCTCACTCAGAGCTTTTCTTTCTGTCTCTGCCAGAATATAATCAATCAAGGGTCTTACTATGGTTATTAGAGATATGCCACACATTACTATTGAATTAAATACAGTGCTTGGGACTGCACAAGAGAAGGGATTTTTAAAATACGCGTTAGAGAAACAGACAAATTATTACATTTCATATTTCTTAATGAAAACTGACTGTTAAACTTCTATTTTGGGTGGAAAAAAGAGCAAAAGCTTACTAAATGAAGATGTTTTTGACAAAAGTTAGTGTTTGGAAAGAATCATGTACATTGGACCTGTCAGTGTAATATGCCAGTAAGGTATTGAGCACCTAGCACACAGAGAAGGTAATCGTCTGCCTATTTTCCCAAACAAACATTTTTAAATGATGCCAATTTCATTTAGTGGCTTCTGTGCAGCAGTGAACAGCAGGGGTCGCTGGCTTTGGAAAAAAAGCTTAAGCGTTCATATGAAATATTTTATTTAATAATTATAGTTTGGAGAGTTTGGAGACTTCTAAAGGAGGTATTTTCTAATTGTGAAACTTCAAAGAGGGTTTCACTGCAATGTCCTTCAAGAAGGCTTTAAATAAAATGAATCTAAAAAAATGACTGATCCGTAAAATAAACATTGGGAGCTTTGGTGAATCTGATTGTCTAGCAGCAAGTCTAGCATTGAGATTTCTTTCTCTCACATGTGTTCAACTGTTTTAAGTCCTTAAAGGCTGTGTATCCTCAAGGACTTCAGAAGATTAATGCTCAAACTATGCTTGTGTTTGTGGTACGAAGTGATTTTTCTCATTCGCAAAAGTTATGTTTGTCTTTCATAAGAGAAGGAAAATAAAACTTACCTGCCAGAAGGAAAAGTAGATACGAGGTGTTGCTGGTTGCTGGAGGTCCACTGTCCTTTGGAAAAAGCAATGGCTAAACATAACTGCCACTCTCATCCTGTAAAAGCACAATGGCTTGATGCTCGCCTGTTGTACCATTATAATCACTTTATGAAGGCTACAGCATCCATGCCTGAGGTGCAGTGTCAAATAGACCTTGTCCTCTCCGCTGATAACTAGCAGAACTTCAGCCCTGACACTCATCTGGAGTTAAAGTAAAAGCACAGCTTTTAGTGACAGAAGTCAGGCACAGTTCACAACCCTTGTTCATCTACTGTTTTGGCATTAGTAGGCCTTTGAGAGATAATTTTATTTTGCTTCACATAGTCTTGTCAGGAGCTGAATTTCTATAACTGGAATTCATCTAAATGTTCATTTACATAATTTCAGTTCATACTGAATACAAATGTGTTTTAATTACTAATCATACTGTAGTTTCTAAGAATTATTTTTTAATCACTATTTATGTGTTTAATTCATTTACTCTTAACAACAGGATACCCTGGAATGTCTACAACCTTTGTGTATTACAGAGAAAGGGACAACGTTTATAAAAGGTAAACTACTAATATGAAGGAGGCAGAACCGGGAAAGTCTGCAATGCTGCCCTTATTTTCATTAGCTCGGTTAAAGCTCTCCTCTCATCTCCTCACACTTCTACAAACTGTCCACCACCGTAAGACAACAGTGTTAGAGGGGCTACAGGAAGCGTGCAGGGGGGCTGTATTAAATGACCTTCACTGCTGTAACACTACTGGGGTTTTTTTGTTTTGAACCTCCCCTCTCCACTGCAGCTGTTTTCCCTACCACAAGGTATTTTTAAATCCAAGTTGCTACAAGAGTTACTTCCTGTTGCAGTTATGAGGTTAGTAAAACAGGAACAGCAATGCAATACTTCATTTTAATGCAAGCTTTCTTTGTAAAAGCCAGATCACCTGTTAGTATATAATATCATTTAATATCCATTATCCGTTATAAAATTATGAAAACAGAAATCATCATGATGATATCCCATTCTAGCTTCACAGAGACGTTGTAAAGGTAACAATGAAAGGCTGTGCGTAGCCAAGGCATCAGAGATCAAAAGCACAGTACTTGAGACAAAGAATCATCTTTTTCTGACCTTTTCTACCTTGTGAGCGCCTAGGGAATAAGGAAATAACACGGGGGCAACTCTTGATACAGCAATCGCTAGGAGCAGTCACTGCTGGACTTCTTGCAGCAGCTTTTCAATCACAAGCGAATGGGTGTTGTAGAAGGGCAGCCCGTCCACTTCCATTTCTAGACTGGCAGTTTTTCCACTGCGGAACCCATGCCGCACAAGTGCTTTCAGAAGCTTTTCTTCCTTAAAAAATGTAGAAATAGAATATAATTAAAATTCTGAGCTGGACAAGAGCATTCATCAAGATCTTTATTTTAATTCTAGGGGAGACTGACCACACCCTCCATATTTATTTGGACAGCAATTTGCTATCACCTTTTTTTGCTGTGTCCCAAAGAATGTGTGTAGTGTCTGGAATTAAGGAGTGTCAAAAGTCTTATATTCTCAACTGCTGTTTAATTACTGAATGATATTATTGTTTACCACATTCGTAAAACAGCATGTTAGTGTCAATTCAGAACCACGAATCCTTTTTTTCCTGGTTTCAACCACCTGTGTTGCACAAATCAGAATCAGAGGAACCTTCACCCAAAGTATCTCAAAAAACTACCTGTCATTTCCTCAGTGTGGCTGCAGATTCATTTTTAAAAGAAAAGAAGGGAAAGAAGATACCCCAGGAAAAAAGGTTGCAGAGAGTACCTGAACGGGCTGCATAATCACTTTCCTTTCCTGCATCTTCTGTGATCTCTGTGTGCCTTTTGCTCTCTGTTCTCTTTTTTCCTACTGATTTACAAGAATTCTGGTTGCTTAGGAAAGGGATGGGGAAAAAAAGAAAACCCTGAAATTGTGCTTCCTTGGGATTCTCTGAAATAGCATATAACTTGTTTAGAACTGCAACTCAATGTCACATTTATAACAGTTATTTTCTTGCTTAACAGTAATGTAAGCAGCTAACAAAGCATGTTCCAAGTCGAGCTGTTAAAGTACACAGAGGGAACACAATCCTCAGTTGTGAGCTGGGGGCCAGTTAGCATTGCGAGATGGAAAGATGGGATAAAATCAGCTCTGAAAGAACGCTGCTTCTATGAAGAGTGAAATTAGAAGACCCGGGTTCAAACAGACGTAGGTCTAGCATAAACTGCTTTGCTTTTCATTTGACATGAAATGTACACAGTAAAACTTGTTCTACTGTCTTAGCATTTACTAGAAATAGAATTTATTTCTCTAATTTTGTTAATAAAAATCTAAGAAAAATAAAAACCTGGTTATGTCTTAGCTTCCCCCTACCCCAACCCTATGGTAATTTACATACGACCTTGAAATAGTCATACTTATCTTTTTTTCCCTTTCTTTGCTAGGAATGCCTTTTCTGGTCTTTGGTCTACTGTTCTGTTTCCATTGTGAAAGACCCTGCTTCGACAGAAATTGCTACCGAAACAGCCCTACCAGTGTCCTTGACAAACAATTCTATAGGCTGAAATACTTCTTGTTTGATATTCCAACTCAGTAACCTCTAAGAAAGTCCTTTATCTCCTGGAAACACATTAATGATGAAAAAATTATAAAGGTAAAATATCTAATATGCTCTTATTAAATGTTAGGGTTTTTGTCTAGGAAGACTTCTGAACCATAAAGAATGCAATAGTTTTCGATCTGAATTTAGACACAATATGGTTGTATTTCACATAATATTGCATATATCCAAAATAAAAACATTTCTGAAAGAATGAAAGCATAACTTGCATGGTCAATTAGCAGAGTTTTCAGGGTAACGTGGTAACCTGCTTTCTGACTGCACTTTATAAACATTTGTCTTCTATTTCCTGTAATGCATTCTAGTTCTTAGCTGCAACAAAGTTAAATGCGGTACGAGCTTTGTAGTAAAGAAAAAATATACATAGTTACACAGTGTCAGTCTTGACATCATGTAACAATACAGCACTGATACAGCTATTTAAGGAAATTATCTGGATACACTGGTAGCATAAAAAGTGCTATTTTGTCATTTATAAAATTATAAATATACATCAGCTTATATAAATGCTCATACATATGAATGCAAATATAAGCACCTCATCTTTCTGCATGAGAGAGGTTTTTCTTAGTGTGGAGTATCTATATGTGAAGTGGCAAATTTCGAGCTCTCTGATCTTATGTAAGGAAAAAAAGGCTTGCTTGATTAATACCATAACTATGTCTGATAAACTGTATTCCATCACCAAATGCTACTCTTTTCATGTGTAAGGACATACACAATGCACAGCATGGTTCCTTAGCTGTAAAGTGATGAAATTTGCTCAGTTCTCCCTTTACTAAATAATTATGTTGGGAGTAGGTTAACCAGAAAAATAATCAAATTAATAGAAAAAGAACTTGTTAATTTGCACTTTATTCAGGAAAAAACTCTCCCTTATGAATGACAAAGCTTAAAAAGAATACTAAAACAAATGTTACATCTTTATATATTGTTCATTTATAAAGTAAATAATATTCTTATAGGTCATAATTTCAAAATAAATACTACACGGTTTGTTTCTTACCATTAATAAAGAGTTCAGTGAAAGAACAACTGCCTGACATATTAACCTGGTTGTGAGATGCAAGGAAATGGAGAGCTGACTGTAGGATGTTCAGTGTTAGATACATTTGGATATGTATGAATTAATGTATTTCTCTACAGTCACTTTGGTATAAAAGTACCATGAACATCTGAAAAACCAAACCAATATTTTATTAACCAACGTAATTATGATTCCACTCCACAACTGCAAGGTAAGTAAAGATTGTTTAGATCAAATTGCTTCTTGCTCAATGAGTTTTCAAGAAGGAAGAAATGCTTTGCAGTATCTCTTATTAAAATATATGTAAAGACTAATCCGTGCCCTTAGAACAAGCTTAGCATTTTGTTCAGCGGGACTGGAGAGCTCCACAGTTCTGGGGTTTGTTGCAGTGCAATCCTGACACTGCTCGAACATGAGGCTGCAGAGAAATAACCTCTGTGTTTCAAGGGAAGCCTTCACTTACTAATTATGATCTATAGTTTTCATGGAAGGAATGCCATTTTTGGAAGAAAATAAAACACATTATAAGAAAGCTGTTTGGTGCTTAGGCATTCCTTCTAATGTCTTCTTTCTGATTACAAACAGACAAATATAAACACCAAGGTGAGTATGTGTCGTGATGCTCTTTATCTTAATAGGATAATTATTATAGCATTAAAAGAAACTGTACTGGGCAGAAAGTAGCCATATAAATATAAATGGTCTGATTTTTTTTTTTTTTTTTATACTAATGGACTATGTGAACACTAATGTGTTCAATCTTCTGCACTGTTTACTGTTGCATGATTTATAATTAAAGATATCATATTCTCTTGTCAGCTACGTTGTAATTTTCTCTCCCCCACAAACTCTATCCATTAATCTTATCTCAATAGATTTTAGTATTGTACTTTTGATAGCCCATTATTGGATCATTATCAATATTCCCAGATGTATAGCTTAGTAAAACAAAAACAAGGATTTCCTGTATACAATGTCATGTTTAATTACAGTATCTCATTACCAGGAATTTTGATCACAGTAGTTTTTAGGATATGTTAATTTAAAGGAAAAAAAAAAAAAAAAAGTTCAGGTATCTTGAAAAAAACACTGAAAAGTGAAAAGCAATTATTCTGGTTTTGGAAAAGTTTGCACTGAAAGGTGCCAGATGCTTTGTTAAGTCAAAGGATAAGTGGCTATATGACTATGCTAAACCTTAGGATCAGATTTAGGTTTATGACCTTTAGATAAAAAAAATCAAAAAATCAAGAACTAAAACCAAGTAAGACCTACTCTAAAATACTTAAGAGGTGCTTTGTTGGAACTTTATGCAGAATGTACTGTCACCTCAGGAGAAATACTCCGCTGCTGTGGGGCAATATCTATGGTAGATGGATTATATTTTGCTTAGCATTCTTGGAGGTCACAAACTTACTGACTTTGTGGAAGCCTCTATAGAGGTAGCTTGCCGACAAAACTGATTTGAACTTCTTAAGTTATTACAAATGTGGTGGAATTGTTGAGTATATTTTTATTTTTTTTTAAATCCTGCCAAGTTAAAAATGGCACCACGTGCTTAGCAGGATGAGCACAGATTACAGTCATTTCTCACTCCTCAGTTATTTTACTTTTTCTTAGTCTGAAACCTTTGCAATCCCAGAATATCACGCTGTTCAGAGTGGCACTAGTCAAAACACATTGAAAAATATTCATCTGCAAGTCTTTCTCCAACTTTAATTTAGAAACATTCAAAACTAATTATAGGACGTTTCTAACATAACCAGAAATGGTGGAAAGATCAGAAGTATGGAGTGGCTTCTCTATCAGGACTTTTGATTTTGGAAGACAGACATCTAAAGGAGGCTACAACACAGACATAAAATCACGAATGATGCTAAGGAAGTGAACAGGCAATTTTGATTGCGGTATCGCAATACAAGGATTTCTTGCACTGCCCATAAAATGGTAGCACTGTCTTATGCTTGAAGTTGCAGCACACAAATGCAATCATATTTGAGGATTTTTATGTTCAATCTGTCTTGAATCCTTCATGGAATATTCTAAGGAGGGTGTGGCTGCTTGTTCACCAGGGATTCCCAAAAGTCACCAAAAGACCATGTGAAAGGAAGCTATTGAACTGGACTGGGCAGGATTTAGTGGCTGGTAGCTGATTCCTTTGACATGTCATGAGCAAGTCACAGCTCCCTGGCCCTACAGAAATTACCTTGGTAACAGATGGAAGTGCTGATAGCCAGACCATCTTCTTTGATAACTGTGGAAACCCAACAGCCTTCCTCAGATAGCGGTCATGTATTTCACAAGTGCTGAGAATATACAGAGCGCAAGCAATGGCATAGCCTCCCCAGTTAGAGACCCCTGCAAAAGAATGTCACCTTGAAACCAAACTGTAAAAAAACCAAACAGTGGTTATTGCAAAGACACCTAACTCACGTAAGTCATTAGGCATGTACAGCAGAGTCTCATGTAGCGATGGTGAAATGGAACACGGATGGGAATTAAATATTGACATGAATTTGGAACATTTATTTCAGAAACAGACAATTGCTTAACATATTAAAGTATTTTCAGTAGTATTTCAGACTGAGTTTCTGCAAGTTTCCATCTACCTTAGTTTGTGGTTTGTATTTCCAACAAAGCAAAAGCTCAAATGGGCATCATCTATAACAATTCCACTTGGCTTAATGTGAAGTCCATGAACTGTGAGGAGCTGTGTTACAGCCTGGTGTCTTTTGCTTTCTACCACACAGAAGATTTTGATAAAGTATCCTAAACCAGGCAAATTTTCGCTGGTGTCAGAATGCTGTACCACTGCAGAGAATGGCTTTTTGATCACAAATGATGACTGATTAAAGAGTTCAGCTATTTTATAAGACATGAAGCCATGGTGAAACTAATTGTCTGTGTCCTGATGATGTGTCCCTGGTGTAAGTATCATATACAAAAAGACATTCTATCTTAGTTAATATCCATAAATTTCCTGTATGCTGTAATCAAATCAGTACGCACAGTCTTGTTTGACAGCTTCTTTGTGAAGACTGTACTGGAGATTGTTAGATTTTAAACTCGCTGTGAGAAGTTACCTCTGCTTCCTGATACCTTTTCAAGAGACGCAGAATAGCAAAATTTTCAAAAAAGTGCAGAAGTTGCTTTAGTGCATGTAGTTTTTCACAATTAAACATGTCCAAACCTCTGCCTCACTTCCCTTTGCAGGGTCGGGGTGTGACAGTGCCTTTCAAAGTAAAAATCATCAGAATTGCCAAAATAGCCACCGTAGATACTGTATACATATAGCTATAAGAAGAAAGATGTAATTATCACCACACTCTCATTTCTCCCTCAAAATTGCTTGTTTAGTATCAAAAGTGTTAGATACCTAGGTTAGAAACCTCAAAACCTGAGCCTAAGTACAATGTGGACTGTTAAGTTTATAAATTGGTCCTTGTTGCACACATCTCTTTCACTGCGAATTTTATTTTGTGCTGGTTACATTAAGGCAGTAGAGCATTTTAACTATAGCATTCAGGTTTTGTTGTACATTAAGAATGTGCATCTGTCCTCGAGTGGCTGTGGAAAGGACTCATCATCTCTTCATGTAAGAGCAATATGACCGATTTAGGCCTGACAGGGTCACACCCACGGAAGCTTGTCAATTGCACTGAAAATTCATATGTGCATAGACATTTCAATTCCCACACAGACCAATTCTGCAGTCTTCCCTGTTATTTTATTTAAGGGGTGATTTTTCAAGAATATTCAGCTTTTGTCTATTTCCATTTAAATGAATTTTCTTCATGGAACATCCTCAACTTTCAGTCATGCCTGCTGGACCTGTAGCTGCTTAACTATTCAGAAAATGGACATAATACAGAGACAGATTTCTTTGCCAGTGATGACTTGGTCATACAAAGAGAAGGCCAATACAAATTATTTGGAAAGATGGATGTTTTCTTATCAACAGTATTCTTAAACATCAACAACTCTCCCACCCACCCCAAAAAATCCCTTACCAGCTACAATAGTAAAATCAGCTTCAACGTCACAAGCTATAACATCTCCATTTTTTATGTGCTTCTTTACAGCATCTTTTACTTTGCCCATTCCTAATTCATTTCCTCCATCTCCAACACCTTTATTAAAAGAGAAAAAGACCAAATGAGTATGAGCCCAGCAGATAACTAACAATCCATTTAGAAAGTATCCAGTGGCTTCCCCAGAGTCCCTGTGACAGTTCATAGCTCCATACAAGATGATTCATCCTTTTTAATCCCAAGCATCTAAAACCAGAAGACTGTGAATGAAATAAATAGCTGAGAGCATCACCCATCAAATGCTAACCTGTAAGTGTATATATGCTATGTATGCTGTACTGCTGCATGCAAAAGAAATCAAAATTTCCAAGTCCTCATGAACTGCAGACAGAATTAAGATAGTAAACTTTGCTTACAGAAAGCCTTAAACAAGTGGTCTATATAATGTGTTACTGTAAGATATCAGGAGAAACAGAGAAAGAAGACAGAAAATGAATCCAAAATAAACCTGAGAAACTAGGCTATGATTCTATAATAAAGCAAGCATAGAAAACTTTGGCTTGTTATAAGCTTTAATTAAAAAAAGAGAGATTAAAAGTAGCAATTATTGCAGAAAGTTAAGCAAAAATACACATAAGGACTCTGGCAGAAGTAGGACTTACTGCACTGGCAATATCTGTTTTATACAGATCACTATCATACCACAGTGTACAATGAGCCCAACCTTGTGTAGTACTACTGTTTTTTGGTTTCGGGTTTTTTTTTAAGCGTTCATGTATTTAGGGTGTGGGGCCTTGGTGTTTGTTGGTTAAGTAGAAACACTATGTATTTGTCTCAGTGATTTCAGTAAAATCAATGGGCTCTATGTCATTTCAGGAAATTTCTGGGCAATTGTATGCTTGGGACATAAAATTGTTAGATGTCATTCAGAGATCTAGAGATGAGGCTAACACATAAACTAGCAGCTTACATGAAAGTTGGATAATATCTTTAGTCTCTTAACAAAGTATAAAAAAACATGGCAAAAAATCCATCTATTTAAATGGAAGTTAACATTTCTCTTTCACCTATTAGTCTAAGTGGCATCTTCTCAAGTTTGAAGATTTTCTAGAAAAAATCCTAGTTAATGTCTGTGAAACAGAACATGAAGAGCTCCAAGTCCTCACTGTAATGTATCATATTTGAATTTGAAATGTGTCTGTGCTCTAATGCATAGCATGTGTTACAGGAGAGAAATTACAGTATTTATAATTTACACTTCAAGCCCTGAAAATTGATAAATTTAACACTTTTAGTAACTGCATAAATATCTCACATATGTCTGCAGAATATTTCTAAGTGAAATTGAAAATTAGTTCTCAGCAACAGTTTTTTATTTAACTCCTTAAGTCTATATAGTTAAGGGGAGCATAACTGAGTGACACATAACTTAGATAAAAGGATTTGCCATGGAACAGCTAATCTTTTTTCTTATCCGCTTTAAGAATCTGTTCTCATTTATTTTGGTGTTGGAGTTTAATGGTGCTTTCTAAAACCTGTTTGTTGGTAGTACTTTTCAAATAGGGAATGACATAATCACAGTGCCTCTATCATCATATATAAATACAGTAGTTACTACTGTTTTTTAAGAATCCACATAACGTTTTGGTTTTTCTGATAGTCAAAATCCAAAATTTTGCTATTAACATTTTTTAAAAAGGCTAAAATGAATTCTTGTCCTTTGAAGATCATCAACAGTTTCTTTAACTGAAAGATACCAATCCATTGCTCAGGTATTTTTTGTATCAGCCTTGCTTTGCTTTTTCTTGTCTTTCATAGAATCATAGAATGGTTTGGGTTAGAAGGGACCTTAACAATCATCTAGTTGCACCCCCCCTGCCATGGGCAGGGACACCTTCCACTAGACCAGGTTGCTCAGAGCCCTGTCCAGCCTGGCCTTGAACACTTCCAGGGATGGGGCATCCACAACTTCTCCGAGCAACCACTTCCAGTGTCTCACCAACCTCATGGTGACGAATTTCTTCCTTCTATTTAATCTAAATCTACCCTATTTCAGTTGAAAGCCATTACCTCTGCCCTATTACTCCATGCCTTTGTCAGAAGTCCCTCTCCAGCCTTCTTGTAGGCTTTCTTTTGATACTGGGAGGCTGCTAGAAGGTCTCTCCAGAGCCTTCTCTTCTCCAGGCTGAATAACCCCAACTGTCTCAGCCTGACTTCATAGCAGAGATACTCCAGCCCTCTGATCATTTTTTGTGGCCTCCTCTGGACCTGCTCCAACAGGTCCATGTCCTTCTTATGGTGGGGGCCCCAGAGTTGAACACAGCACTGCAGGTGGGGTCTCACCAGAGCGGAGCAGAGGGGCAGAATCCCCTCCCTCGACCTGCTGGCCGGCTGCAGCCCAGGATATGGTTGGCCTTCAAGGCTGCGACTGGACATTGCCGTGACAAGTTGTGGTTTTTTGTGGAAGTCCTGTCACCAGGATGGTTATGCATTTAGTAGATCTACTGCTGTGGATGGATCCCATTAGCATTACAGTGGGAGTAAAAGAATACCACACTGAAAATTTTCCTGTATGATCTGTTTTCGTCTTCCTCTACAGGTTGGCAGAGGACTATGTTTTACTCTTGATTTCCAGAGTGAGATTCACCTGACGAAATGCACATGAACTAGTCAGCCAGACTTCATTTGAAGTCAGCAGAGAGAAACAGATCCTTCAAACATTCAGTTCATCTCACCCCAAGGCAGACATCTCAAACATAGATGTCCGAAAATAGACAAGATGAATCCTCTTCTAAAGGCCTGAATGCTTTCCAGGCAGAGGAAAAATAGTTCTGTTGGACTTACTGTGAAAGTTTTCACTGACTACATTGGTTTCTGAAACTATATTAATGAAAAGCACAGGAAACGATGTCTTCTGTGCTAACAATCCTTTGTATGAAAGGGAAACAAGTGTGACCACATTTTTTTATGCAGTACTTTGGAAATATTTTCATTAGCTCCTATATAAATAGTATATAGCTATGTCATTGTACGACAGCTGAAAAACATAGCATGTGGTTTCGGTAACATGTCTTAATATTTTATTTCAATATTTTGTGGAAAAGGAGTCCTTTCCAACCTCAGTCTTTCATGTCTTCTTATTTTGTAATTTCCAAAGTTTACTGCTTACTCCGCGACTTTTTATTATATTGGTACCCATACAATCGTGAGCATTGCTCATGATTTGTTGGTGGTCAGATTCCTAAATCAGATTTTTTTAAAACACAGATCTTGTTTTAAATGCAAAATTTGACAGCAATTAATCAGCATGTAACAAATGTTATAATATTTCCCCTCTCTACCTACTAACACAGTACTTCTTGCCACTGAGCACGCTATATAAAGAAAGACTTCTGTAAGGCTGAAAACTTGATTTTTCTAGTATCCTTTCATAGTCTATAAAGATATCTGACTCCGCCCTAATGGGTGCTGTACAATATTTGCATTTTGTTTTGTAACTAGACATATGCCTCTCCAAATTCCTACTGACTGTGAAGAGAGTCAAAGATATACCCACCAGAAAAATTTATCATAATAAGTAGCAATATATTATCAATAGTAATGACAGACAAGATGCAAAGGCCACGGCCCAGATTCATGCCTTGTTAATCTAGACTTTGCAGAAATACATTGAAAAAGCCAACAGTCATCCCAAGAAGTTGTAATCAAACTAAAAACCAGACACAAAAAATTAGTGTGGTAAGCAAAATAAGAAATGTTAACTAGGTAACAGACAATGTAAGAAAAAATTACATTGTTTTTCTATCGATACTCAATTAGTTCTCCAGCGGAGAATACCCATGTACTCAAATTCCATGGGAGATTGGAGCAGATACCTTCATTCTTTTTTGAAGTCTATGACTTGTTAAATTATTTTCTCTGCAGACATCTCTTTAGGGAAAATTCATGGCAATGGGACGCAGTGAATCTGGATAACTGCTCTGTTCTACTTATTCACAAGCTCATAGTATTTTTAATTAATGGCATTTCATAGAATATTTGGATATTCAGATTATGTTTAAAATAAATTAAATTCTGCTGAACAGATTCAAATTCCCACTGTGCAGAACACTACAAACTCCACCAAATCAATAATATACTTTGAGCTGCTCTGGGAGATATTTTAAGATATTAGATTATTTTTATTAATGGAATGAGGATGTGATGTTAAATAAATAGCTGGAGAGACCATGTCCTTGTATCAGCAGTCTAAAATCAGGGACAAAATAACTGAAATTAATGGCAGCAGATACAACTGAGGCGTTTTGTTGAACATCTTTATGAAAGAGAGCTTTTTCCATCCTTATTCAGTCAGTCTTTGGTTTCTCTGCTGAGATTGCCAACAGAGTGCCATCTAGAGTGCTTCTTTTTGAATGTTGAAAGTTACGCCTTAGGAATAGGACAAGCATTTGAGTTAAATCTAAGTAAAATGTGTTACAGGTTTTAAGATGATACAAAAAAAAAATAGCAGTGAACTCTTCTGCTATGCAGCTTTTAAATGATTCCAATACAGCGAAATGAGACTATGCATTATCTCTGCAGGATGTCTCTATAGTCTGTGGAAACATTTGAAAAACATCCCTACCGGGAAGCCAAAGTTGGAACGCTTTTGGAAATACTTAGAAGTGAGCCCACAGCACTACAAGAAGAAAAAAAGCCAGATCAGCAGACATGTTCTGATCTGAATGAAATCAGTCTGGCATGGTCACTTATTTCTAATTTTGTGACACATTTCTAATTTTGTTTGTAATATTTATATAGATTATGAATCTCCTAACTCTATTTTGGACCACAGAGGGTAGCACAAAGCATTTGATTGTACAAGGACAGTGTATAACACTTTATATTTATCAGGGAATCCTTGATCTATGGTATGTTCTTCCAAAACTAGACACAAGTCAGTTTTCAGGAAAAAAAAAAGGACTATTGACATTGATGAGAGTACTCTTATTAGACATATTAGTCAATGCTAATGTAGTTTTGGCAGGAAGGATGATGTACTCTTTAAAGATTATTATGGTATATGTATATTTTGTTAGAGAAGGCACTGTTATAATAGATTCAAATATGCAATCCCTGCTCCAGAGAATGTAACACTAAAAGGCAATATAATCTAAAATTCTATCAACAGACTGCTCTTTTAACACAGGTGTAACAATCATAAAAATAATTATAATATTTGAATATGTAATGTTTCCATTCAGTAGTCATTTGCTTTCTAGGCTGCCTTTCATACATAAAATACAGAATAAAGTCAGTGTCAAAACCTACACTCAGAGAAGCATATGTATGCACACTGAAATATAGATAATGCACACATCAGGGCTTGCTTTTTTGTCCTTAAGTAACTTTGAAATCAACTCCATTTTTTTTTGGATGTAAGAACCCTTCAATAGAAACATCTAATTTTTCTCCAGCAATAGTCTCTCAATTCCACCACGACGAACAGCTGTAGCCTGGGAGCAGTTATTCAGCACCTGCCTCCTGCCCCCTTTCACTTTTAGTAAGAGTTCCTGTTTTGTGCTTCTCTTGCTTCTGAGAATATAACACAAACTCACACATACCTGTTGTTGTGACTCCTGGAATAGTTTGTGCAGCTAAAAATAGTTCATCTATGGGATCCACCAGGTGTTTAATGTTAACTTTCCTGGCATTGTAATAATTGCCATCAGCAGCCATCCCAGCACGTTCTATTGCTATCAGGTGATCAAATCTGGTTAGAGACCAGTAGAAAAACAGAGAGAAGTCAAAGCTGTGATTCTTAGGTAGCAAGCTCTGCTGTTGGCTGCTTTCCCTGGTGTGCTTGGTTCTACTTTTTGACTGTTTGGGATTCAAGGTAAAACTTGGATACTGTTTTGTTATTTGTTAATGTAGTTCTTCAGTGTTTATTTTCAAACGTTAGTCTAGTTTCCTTATTGCTTTAGTGCAACTCCCTCAAGCCACATTTGCCACCAAAAAATGGAGAAGTTCCTGAAATCCTCCTAACTGGTAATCCCTTGGGTCAGCCATCTGGCCTTGCTCTGTTTCATGTTGAAATACATAATATCTTGTAAGACGTTAGTCTCTGTGAGTGTTTTGAAAGCAAACAAAAAGTGGCAAATTAATGATCATCTAAATTTTTGTTAGTACAAATATAGTGTCTGCCTAAAGTACATTGCTTGGCAAATGTTCTTTTGTTTCTAGTTAGGGAGTTTTTTGGTTGGGGACTTTAGATTTGGGAGACTTTTCTTAAGTCTAGGGCTATTTTGCTGGTTATGAAAGCAGACAGATGTACTGCAGGTGTCCTATGTCTTAAGCAGAATTTTAGTACTTAGTTCTGCCACTGTATGTTAGAATTGAGTTGGTTTGCTTCTGTTTCTCCAGTTTTACTGTCAAGAGGTTACTAATTCTGTTGAACTAATTAATGTTTTTATGGGTGAGTACCTATGGTGACTCCAGAAACCTTAAGGAGGTTAATTGTCTACTTTAAAGAAACACTTACTTTAGCTTTTTGGGATCAATTGAACTAGAAACTTGTTGTAATTTATATTATGCATAGCTTTAAAACATGTTTTTAAAACAATACATAAAAAATGAAGACATCATGCATACCATTACTCAATATAATTAAAGCATACACTAATCTGAAAAGAAATGGGAATTGAATAAGTTGATGAAGCAAATACCAGGTTGATAGATCTTTTTATTAAAGAGAACAAACTGAAGGCAACTACATTAAAATACTTCACAAGGAAAGCTCAATAAAAATGAGCAATGTAAGTTGCCTGCTAAGTAATGCCATGTGTGTACAGATACTTGGCAAATTCTCCAGTGTGTTAACCCTAAATCACACACTTTGTAGAAATACGAATCCTTGCCCAACAGTGTATACTCAACAATGCATACGCAAACTGTTCAAATCAATATTGAGAAGTGCTCGCAGACATCTATAATTTTGGCTTTGGCTGCTTGAAGATAATAGTGCAGAAGTGATCATCCTATTATAAACATATCACATTTTATTAAATCAGGTCAGATTCCTCAGTTGTCAGACTTGAGCCAAAGCTCTAGGAAGTGAACACACTCCACAACTCTCTCTAGCTCTTTCACTGACTCTGACATAATAGTTCCCCTTTCTGATTTTCTCACTGATTTAAAAACTGGTAAAATAATATTGTATCTATCTACCTATGGTATAACAGCTGAAAAGCTTTAAAAATGTTTGAAAGGAAAAGAGCTATTGATATATGAAGTATTGTTTGTTCTTTTGTACTCCAGAAATACATAATTGCAGAATAACATGGAATTCTGTACTTTGTGTGCTCCAGTACCAATGTTTGTCTTCAAAGTTTGTTCTGTTTGTTCCAAGTCTTAAGGGTTTATTTGTAACCACTACCCCTTCTTAGATCATGGTTATTGTTTTTATTATAAACTTACACAGTAGAGGTGTGACCCATTCTCAAAAACTGAATATACATACCTAGGTTTTCCAGGATTCCCGCTCTCACACAAAAACGTCAAAGCTGAATCAGCACTGTCCCTTTGATAACTCAATAGAGGGACAGGTCTCTTCAGGATTCCTACAGGAAAAGAAAATAAAACTCAGATACTATGTATCTTTTTTGATGTCTGTTTGAATAACTTAAAAAAAAAAAAAAAAAAAAAAAATCAGAGCAGTTAGAACAGTAAGGACTCAATGTCTTCACACAGTGTCTGATAAGCTCCCTGCATCCTTACTTTAAATTGAACCGGTTTGGATGTTAGTGCTAGTAAACGGGACCTTAAGATAGAAAACAGGTCTATAAGACTAATAACAGGCATCCAGAATTCATCACAAACAGCTAATCCAGAATCAGTACCCAGACACGTAAGCATTAACTTGATGTCAGCTAAGTTTAACAAAATGTCATTGTAGCTGTGACGATCAGAGCTTAGAGGATGAACTTGGTTTCTTTCTCTGGAAAAAAATAAAAATCCTGTACTAAGTGACAGTGAGATTAACTGAAGCAAACCTTGGTTCAAATTGGCAAGATAAAAACTGAAAAAACATGTGTCTTACCTAGTTGAACAGCCTCTTCAATAATCTTTTTATTCAGATTTATGGCTCTCTGATCTGTTACTATGGCAACTTCCTTCTCCAAGGCCTGCAATATAGCTGCAATAGCGAGGGCTCCTGGGGGCCCATCGTTCTCCTCTGGTGGCTCGTAAGTGAAGTGGGTAGGAAATCCAGTTGTTATCAGCACCGACTGAGCATGGGAGATGGATAGGCATGCCTTCAGCAGCTCGCCTGGGCGGTATAGATGAATGATACCCCGGTCTCCTATAAAAGTGGTTTTAAAGAGAGCAGTACACTTCAATATATGGTTCTCCTTTTGATGTTTCTGTGTGGGTGAACTTGCATACTTTAATGACATAAAATAGGTTAAAATAAAAGAGAGAAAGAAAAACCTCTGGTCAAGGCAGGAATTGGTCAAGGCAGGAATTGGGGTAATTTCCTCAGGAAACTTAGGAAGGTGTAGGATATGACTAATGAAGATAAGGGGCTGTGCTTCCAGGTTAAGAATTTCAGTTAACTGGGTTTTGAAAACTACTATACCTAGCCTTTCTAGGTATTAGTGTAAATAGCTTTTTCTTTTTCTGAGAGTTTATTGCATATTCTTTCCTTTCTTTTGGCCCTCTACTTTCTTCTGATCTGTGATGACACTCATGCTAGACCATGTCTAGCTACTGAAGCTAGATTTCAACTCAAGCATCCCAGATCTTACAGAAGTTTTGATGTAGACTTCAGATGAGTAAGCTGGTCCCTTGTCTCTATTGCTCTATCTGCTTATAGAAGAACAAATGAATTCCACTTAAGTGATTAACCCCCAAAGTGAGGTTTCAGAGATGATGTTAAGTTACCAGGGGACTTTATAAACTCAATTAATACAGTGGTATCCAGGTGACTGCTAAAAGATCTTGTAACACTTCATGTAGTAGAGAACCATGTCATCTGACATTGAGAAATAGGTGAATATTAACAGACGTTTCTTCTCATGGGTCAGTCCCTAAAGAGGCAACACTGTGTTACCTGTACATGTCTTTCATTGTTCAGACACCTCCTATCCCCTCTCCCTTCCCTGGCACTTGGAAACACAAATTCACAGAGCAGTCCTTTCAATTTGCTAGCACTACTGAAAACCACAAACACCAGCATGGGGTGCTGATGTTTATGGGCTGACAGCAAGAGATAAGTCCTCACTATTGTGTTCTAGTCTCCTCGCATCTTCATCTTTTGCATCTTCCACACACTGTGCCTGTCCCACTCGAGCCCCCTTCCCATCCCCCCAGCACTTTCCTCCTCTTGCCCTCAGTTTTTCCTTTGATATTTCTCCCTCTGTTCCTCCTACATAACATACAGGCAATATACAGATAGTGGACACAAAAAGTTATGAACAAAACTTAAGTAACAGAAGCAGTCTCTGAGAAGCGGGATATGATAACAGAGATGAAGTACTATGCCCTTCTTTAGCAATAAAATGAGCTAACTCTTAAGTTAGGTCCTGTGTTTCACCAGAGCATGGCATTGTGCCAAGCTGAACTCCCAAGAGTGGGAAAAGGGGAGGCCTTGTGAGTAAAAATAAACAGACACAAACATATGTAGACAGCCCAAGCCCAGAGCTTAGAGCTGGGCATAAGCTGTTTTCCACTACTGCCTACAGAGGATTTCAGAAAATTTATGGGAAACTGAGATCAGAATTTGCAGCAGACAGAGGGGACTAGTTCAGCATGTATTTTGGGAATACTCAGTTTGCCTTTATTTCCCTCTCATCTTCCTTGTGCACGCATGAAGCCCTACCTCTCAACCTTCTGCGATCAGGTCACTTTGCGTCATCACGCAACACCTTAGTGATGAATATGTCAGCAGAGCTTGATGTAATTCCACCCATCAGAGAGGGATGTTTGAAAAGCACATGCAACTGCTAGAATTTTCTGATAGTCATGAATATATGTAAAGAAATGTGTTATTTACTCAGTGAATACCCGTGTAGCTGTTACCAGCATGCTGAGGTGCCCTGTACTTTATGTACCAATTTCAATTTTATTCAGTAACAGTTCTTATTCCCTGTGGACTCTCCAGTCTGCTGTAAGCTTTGGTGCTTCTGTGTACTTTGAAAGTATACAGTCATCAAAATCAGATATTCCATTACCCGTAAGGTTTAATGGTTTTGGCTGGACTCTGATATTAAATACGGTAATAGAAAATGTAAAACCTAGTTATATTAACTCACTGTATTCCACAAAGAATTTTTAAAGTCTTAAAATTGCATTCAGATTTTTACTGTGTTCTTGAACTTTATGAATACCTAAAAAAGCAGGACAGGTCATATTTACCTCATAACAAATCCACTAAGGGAGTTTTGTTTTTACCTGGATCTATTCCAATTAGGGTCTCTAGAGTCTTTATCTTTCGAGCTGCTTCTGATGACACAATACTATAGTGCAGAGGATCTTGAGAAATGCAGTGGACTTGTGGGACTTCTCTTGAGGATTTGACTGTGACATTGTCATTCTTTAGGTCAGTAATGAACATGCAGCCAGGAGAATGAGTAAAAGCTAAAGGAGCTCCTAAAATGGGTGAAAAAACTTCAATTAAACATGATGTTATTGCAATATATTGAAGTATCAGAATGATAAAATTGCAAAAAGCTATTTAACTTAACAACACAGAGTCCCTGCCCAATGACATTTATATCATAAAAACAGGTGATATTTTAAGTTACACTTTGAGAAAGAAATGTATGCATATACGTCTGAAATGGTTTTCACTTTTAAGAAGTTCACATGGGTAGTTGAGATGAGGTTTTTCTACAATATCCTCTTTGGTGTAAACTTGAGGCAACTTAGGAACTGAACACTGGTACCCTCCAAGGAAGTCTGTGAAGAATTAGGAAGTCTGTGAAGAATTGGCAAGTCTGAAAATCGGGTTTGGCATGCATGAAGAAACTAGTGCACTGACATAAGAACAAGTTAATGCTTAAGTTTGCACAGTGTGTTGGTGGTGTTATTTCAGTAAAAATAAACTTTCTAGGTTCTAGAGTGCAGCTGGAAGCTATAGTGTCTCTCTCAAACCTTTGAATATCGTTGTAATATGGCAAAACTGTCAACTACCACATGCTAGGAATAGTACTTTATCGGACTACGAAATGAGGAATAGCATCTCTGCACAGTGTCTTGCTGACCTAGTTAGGAGACCTGTAAAGTCTCCTAGCTCTTTTGGCAAGGAGTAATGCCAAAAGGTGACCAGTGAGCTTTAGCAAAGGGAATGTGAGCAACATCTAAAACCCTGGTAAACAATAAGCTTATTTAGACCTGACAGCGTGGTAGTTCTCTAAGCTGAAAATACTTACTGTCTTTATACTAATTCCGGAAGCTTTGATCTAGATTACACTTGATTCGGCAAAATTGCTATGTTGTTGGATAATTCACAACTGGTACAAGCAAAATATTACTTTGTTAGGATAGTGAAAAGGAAGGAGGTATTTCTTTAACAGGTACATATGTGCTTGGTCTGTGCTAGATCTATCAGGAGTCTATGGCTAGTTAATTTAAAAGCAGCTGGGGAACATGGTTGTTAAGGTTTAATACATCTCACCAAACCATGTGAGCAGACAACGTTTTTTGCAAGAAGCTAGCGGATTCATCCGAAGTATGGGTACTGGTGGTATGATATAATTTTAACTACCTAGATGAGAAAGGAGCACAGAAAGATACAAACTGCCAAAAAATTCCTGGAATCCACTAATGGCAACTGGTTTTAATACTGAAAATGGAGAAATAAACAAAAAGTAAAAGTTCCAGCCAAAGGCAGGATAGACAGCTGCTTTGGGCAACAGATTATACAGATAGTGAATTTTTCCTCTCCTTTCCCTAATGAGGAAAATTAATAAATCTGCTGGAGAACACAGGAAGGCAGGATGTTCAGTTTGGATTTGGGACCAGAGAAGGAGTTGTACCTAACAAAGAAAAAGAAGTTTCTGTTCCTAGCGCTGAACATGTTTACAGCAGGTGTTGAGAGCAGTTTAGAGAAACATCTGTAAGGAACTGCAAGAATGTAGCAGATCCTGCAAGAGAGAAGGAGAAAGAAGACCTCCCAAGGCTCTCCTGGTTATATTGCCTATGATTATTAAGCTGCTTTTTCAGTAAGAACTGAAATATAAGACTTTATTCCACACCAGTGCTTTAGAGCAGTTAATAATACTGTCACTATGGTTTAGTTGCATTTTCTTGCCCTTTGTGCTCATGTCTGTTACAAATGACTGGATAAAGTGCAGGACAGCTCTGTGCAGATGACATACCTTAATTTATGTAAAGTGGGCCATATTTACTTCATTTCAGAACTAAACCTAAAAGCTCAAAATTCTTTTCCAGGTCAATCAATTTGCTAGCTCTTGACAATATTTTGGAAAGATTTCTGGCTGTCCTTTTTTTCCCCCTTTATTATCGTTTTATTGCAGTATAATAAAAAATAATATTTTAAAATGAAGAAGCTTAAAGAATGCCTTAACTTCTAGTTTTTAATACTGCTTAAAAAAAAAAGACATTTTGATGTTACCAGAGCTTTAGATTTCTGCCTTTAAAATACTCAAATAAAAGTGATGGAATTTCAGTAAGAACTTCCTTGAAGGCAGACCTGTATTTCACAATGGAAAATATTTCTGCCAAAGGTTGTTTTTGTTGTTTGTTTCAGGTGTTTTTTTAGTTCACCCTGAAATCAAGCCTGCTAATCAGCCAACTCATGAAGTCCTCTTTTTTCTTTTTTTTCTTTTTTTCTTTTTTTCTTTTTTTTTTTTTTTAAAGAGAGAGAGAAAGAGATTGAAGGATAATTTAAAAAAGAGTTTCACAGTATAGCACATACTGCAGTTGATGACTGCTTCTACTCCTGTTACTCCACAGGCCCAAAACACTGGAATATCACCAGGGTGAAGGTGAACTGGATCTCCATAGTCAGGTTTAGAAAGATCTTGTATTCCCAGCTGACCTGGAATTGATCAAAAATGAAATCATAAGAGATTCCAGTTAAGCAGTAATACTGCAAAGCTGGGGTGGGAGGGACAGACTCCAAACATCATTCAATGACACTAAGCTAGAATTGCAACACTGGCAAGTCCCGCTGAAGTGGCATATTTAGTTCGCCTTTGAGTGTGTGTCCCCAGAACCTGAGCTGACTTGTTTTCCATTTTTGTAATCAATGACATTAGTAAAAATGTATTCATGTTATTTCTGCAACAAAACACAACTTAGATGTGTAAACTGAGCTTCCAAGATATAAAACTTCTCTATCAACAGAAGAATTATGTTCATAACTGGCAAACATGAATAAAAGACTGCAATGCAAAATGGGTTCCTTCTAGAACATGTTTTCTACTGCTTTAGCTTCCTACGTTCTTTAGCTACAGAAACGAGCAACCACTCTTTTACCTCTCTGGGTTAGATAACTACATCTCACTCTTACCCAGCTTTAACTAAATTGTCTCTTGCTTTATTCTAACACCTACTTGTAAAATTCTGGGTCATTCTAAGCACTTGCTCTCTTGCCTTAGTTTTAAATTCTTCAGAAGCTTTAATATACCACTGTGTTTTCTGTAATTAATTTATATAATTTGTATATGTAATCACTTACTCTTTTCTGTTAAAAATAAATAAATAGTGGAGACCCTTACTTGCCTAATCATCTTGTTGTTCTACTCAAAGTAATTATTTATTACTGCTTCTTCAGATTTAAGCACTCAGACCATATATATTACTGGGGTGTACTGTTACCAATGCCATCTCCTTCCATGCTCTGCAATGTGATTCTTCTGTGTATGCAGCTCATGAGTCTACTGATTGACAAATTTTTGTCAGCAAGGGGATTTTTTTTTTTTTTTAATTGTGATCTATCTTCATCTTACAGGTGTCTGGTTTGGTTTTGCTTTTTTCCAAACAGCCTCCTGTTTTATAATTTTTTTTTTCACTTTTCCCTTTCAAAGAATTGGCCTATAGTTGTTTGAGTGGAATTTTTTTAAAAAATATGTATTCTTGTCATATTTCTATTTATTCTGTTTTAAGTGTTGTGCTCAATGTATCCTAGTTCAGTATTTTCAAAAATAATGCAGTATTTACTTTCACAATCATCCGTTAAGACACAAAATGCATCCACACATACTTCTCCCCATGCTGTCAATCATTGCCACCCTGTCACTGGAATCTCTGACAGCAAGAAAGTATTCACATATAAATGAAACTGCATACACTTTAGAAAAATGTGATTACACTTTTTTACCAAAACCACCCCTGCTGTATAACTTAATTTATCAACATCGGACAGCTATCTTTTATCCCAGAAATCTGTGTTCAGCTCATTCAAAACCTATTTTTTCTCTCCTTTTTCTTTTTAATTTCCCATTCAGATTTGTGACCATTAGAAAGAATTAAAATATAATAAATTTACTGGTGAATGTATTTTAGTCCTACCGCTTCCCTTGGTTCCCCCCTTCATTTTTATACACAGTAAAGTGCATGTAAAGTGAAAAATGAAAAGCACTGACCAGGGTCACCCATGTGAATTGGTGCTC
This sequence comes from Podiceps cristatus, assembly GCA_000699545.1. Lineage (NCBI taxonomy): Eukaryota > Metazoa > Chordata > Aves > Podicipediformes > Podicipedidae > Podiceps > Podiceps cristatus. Next base: position 50,571 of record KL278050.1, read on the forward strand.
CATGGGCTTCTTTCAATTCCGATGTTGCTATCACAGCTGCTTCCAACTTGCTTTCAGGAATAGGTCTCATTGTGACTACTAAGTTGCAGCAAAAAGTAGAAACACTGTAGCAAGGCACAGATGTCTGGCAGTTTAAAAGAATCCAAGGTGTTAGCAGGAATACTGAATAATAATTAGAATATAGTCTAAAACTTTGTGCTGCACATGAGTTTTGAAAGGCTGCATACTAACATTCATTTTAAATCCTTTTAAAAAATTTTTTTTTCATAGCATCCCCCCCTTTTTTTTTTTTTTTTTTTTTTTAAAGTTCAGCAGTGCAGGAGTGAAACATTCCATCCTTGAGCTTCTTCATATAGATCACTAACGTTTTCCAACATTATGTGTTTCTTGCTTTGGTGCATGCAGCATACAGTGTGGTGAGCTCAGTATATTCTGAATACTGTTAGAAAACAATGGTGTGCTCCCTATAGGGAAAGGGAAAAAGCTAATAGAAAGTATCACACAGTGACAAATTTACTTGGTCTGAATCTATCCTCTGTGTTTGAATTCAGGGGAGCTACAGTGTTCTGTAACATGCAAGGGACGGGAATGCCTGCTGTGGGCAGTACCCACTATAGGAGCCGCATGCCAGTTCCACGCGTGCAAAAATCTTTCGTGCCTCTAGAAAGGTTTTGTGGAATTCATCATCCTCACTGACTGGGATGCTGAAGCACCTTTTCTATTTGGAAATAAAGCAGTTCGGCTTTTTAGAACAAAGTGTCTGATATCTAAGTTGCATTTGAACATAAGATATGTAAACAGCTAGAGCTGTATAGAAAATATTAATTATTTTTTTAATAAAAATCATTATACCTGTCACTGAATAAAAACACTGTACATTTCTTCACAGTATTGACGTGTTATAAAACTATGAAATTTTCTGAATTCTGAAATGTTAAGAGCAGATGCATAGCTGCATTTTTCTTCCTTTAAGCTCGGTAGGACACTTGCAGAGATACATTTGCACCTTCATTTTAAACCAGAGCATAGCAAAAAGACTGTGAAGAGATAACACTGAAAACAACATTAATCTTTGGCTAATAGAACAGCATATGATCTATATGAAAAAGGCATGCAGATGTGTTATTAAGTGTTGTTAATACGAAAGGGTCTACCTACACCAGCCAGAATTATTCTAGGCTTTCTGCCGACATTAAAATTTGCGCTATAAGCTTTCTGAACACAGTTATATTTTTCAGTGCTATGGTAGACACCTCAAGCTTTTGGGAACATCTTCTGTCCCATAGGTCTGGGATCATAGCCAATGGGCAGTTCAGAGATTCTACTGTCACAGGAAAAAAACAAAACGTGGCTGCCATATGTGCAGAGGAAACTGCTACTGTCATGGCTCATAAAAGGAATATTCCTACTGCAAGCTGGAGCTGGTATGCTGAGCAGGATACATATAAAGGCATGGTCAGAAGAGTGCATGGGTCAGCAGTTGAAACAGAAGACAAACCAGAACAGAATCCAAATGAAATGGCTGCCGTGGCAAACAAGGAAAAACTTTGTCACCATAAATGAATAAAAAAGCAAGCTGGCCTTGTAGGAAGTTGAGAGAAGCACTGAATTGAGGTTGGGCATATTTTACCCTGTGTTTTTATGCACTCAGCACTAGCACTTGCTAGTGTGCATTACTATTCAGGTAGGAAAAGAAGTTCTGATTTTGACCAATAGGTATATGCACATAATGTGAATATGGAGAAGTACTCAAAGGCAAAGTTACAACAAAGACTATGTGTGAGTGCATATACTTACCTTATACATGCTTACATTACATTTTTGCTCAATGTTTCTTACAGGAACGCCAGCATTTTGGACTGCTTTTTCAAAAGAGAAACTGCAGCCTAAATAAAAAGTCACCATGTCCTTAAGTTGTTCACAATATTCCTTTAGGCTTTTCAGTGATCCAGTAGAAGCTCCATGTTCATACACTGTGTACTGGAGGCAGTCAGTTCTAGTGAAATAAGAAGTTATCACAACTTTATCATATTTTTTGAAAACACGCTGAATTGTTTGAATTGATATTAACCCAGTATCCAACCACAAGATACAGCCTACTTTATCCATTTCTTTCTGAGTAACAATGAAACAAACACATGCAAAAACCCCAGAATACCTTATTCTGCACAAAAAATGAGCCAGTAAACAGAACATGTTAGAGTTTGGTATTTTTCAGGTTTTATAGGTAAATGTCCCTTAGAGCTTCAAAAATTAGGGAGCTGTTTTTAAGTCTTGCTTTCAGCATTTAGTACAGGAGTACATCTTTTAAACTTCAGAGACCCCACAAATATCATGTAGTCACCATGCCTCTGTTACTAAATAAAACAAAAAATCCCATTATTAATTCTTCTGGCTCAGACTGCAAAATATTTAGAAATGACACAATATCACTTTTGCATTACAGAAATACTTGTAATACTTAAAGTTATCATAACACATTTCTCAAGGACAAGATGATCAGGCTGTTATACTCATGTATAGTTTTCACTCAAAGGTATAACTCCAAGAAAAGAAACTCGTTCAAAATGTACAACAGTGTGAGCGGGCTTTCCCTGAAACTCTCCTAATTACCACCAGCATTCACTGCAGAACTTTGAGAAGCAGAGTTGGTCTGTAGTTACCTGATATCAGAATCACTACTCAGAGAAGGACATTTCCAATCACCTGGTTTACTTCTGTACAGCAATGGCAAGGGTCCATCATTTGCATGGCAAAACTTCTCAAAGTCATCAGCCAGGGACTTGTGCAAAATCACGACATTGGCCTGTTTATAGCCTGAAATTGTTGGAGGTAGGAATGAGTGGTTATTAATTCAGCTTTTTGTTTGTGAAACAGTAACTTTTCTGTAGAGGTTTCTTTAGATGGTATATAAGAAAATACCTGAAGGAAATTTTTGATTCCAAATTCTGTAATTAAATTCAACAACTCTTGGAAACATTTTAAAAATCATAGATAGATGTACTCTGTATGTGAAGTTGTTTGCAGCTAAAATAGTTGGCAGATATGGGTAGTACTAGAATATGAAGACAGCATAATTAGTTTAATAAACACTTCTATGAATTTATATATAATTTATTACCTAACCTGGAAAATTAGTATTCTATATGAAAATGCTTTACTTTGCAACTGTTAGCAGAGAGCCAAAAAAGGCTTTTGCATACCACACTTTCACCATTTTTTTTTTTCCCCCCAATTAATACTAAGCTATAGATTATGGCCAGTCTAGCAGTAAACTCCTGGTATCTTGATGCTATGTAGTCCTTTCTTTAGAGTTTGTTGGCTATGGAATTTTACCATGGGCTGCAATTTAACAGACATAATTACAGCTCAGGAATAAACTCTTGCCTGTCACACTGCATTTTCTACTGTTTCTAACTTAAAAAAATAAAATGAACAGAACTGCTACACTTTCTTCGCTCAGAATCAACTTTGATTTAAAATGTTGTTGACTACTACCATGTAATAGCTTCTAAAAACATTAACAGTTTGGCAATGAGCATCAATGAAGAAAGCTCACATTCATTTATTTAGCAAAAATTTATTTTCTAAACAGTAGTAGTTTATACCAATGCCATTTTAATTTTCCTGCATGTAAATACCAGCTGTTCAAATATAGAGAAGACATTTGGAGTACAACGAGTCTGTGGTATATAAAACCATCAATTAACAGTCCCTAACTCCTGTGTTGATACTGTCTTGAAAAGTTATTACAGTGTCTGTTATCAGACAGGTGAGTAAGAGAAGCTCTCACTTTCTTAAATATTGCAGTAGTCTGTCATCCAAGAGGCAATCATTTAGTTGAAATTAATGATCTACCTTAAAAGGCTGTAGAAAATCAGACAAATCTTACTCTTGACCAAAGCTAACAAAGAAACTAAAGACAAAATTCTATTCCTGATGGAAAAATGCAAATCAAAAGCTGAGGTAAGCCTGTATTTGCATACTGAATGTGCCCACAAACTGCTCTCTTAGGACTACTCAGCACAAAAATTCATTTTATTACTAGCAAAAGTTACTAAATACAGAAACACTTTCTTGCTAAATACAGAAATACATTTTGTTAAATAAATATACTAAATTTACCACCGAATAAAATACTACATTCAATTGCCCTTCAACTTTATTCCCTGCTGTCCATGTGAAATCCACAGGCACTTTCTACTTTGCTGGTGGTATTCACAAATTCTTAAAATCATGGTTTTAGTCAGTGCATTCAACTCGGACAACGCTGAATTTAAAATACTAATCACAGCTGACAGACTGAATCTGTAGGTAACTTTCTAGTATTCTATAAAATCAGTAAGTTTCGTTATAACTCTGACAACTTTATTGCTCCTCCTGATAACTATCTTAATTTCTCCATAGGAGAAAAGATAATCTTCCCTTCCCATATCAGCTTATACATACACTTGCTTTATGTATCCATCATTATTAACACACTCACGCGCAATGTTAGTGAAGTGGGACATGCTGATCAACACATGCATGAATTCAACACGCTCATGTCTCAATTCAGAGAAGCTTAGAAAGAGTTTTTGATATCTTTGGTGAATGACAATGTGGGCAGCAAGAAATAACTATTTTAGTAGTATGTGACTGAACAACCTAACACAATTTTAAGGATTCTGAGAAATTCCAATTATCCTCGTTTCTTAGTCTTTGCATAATCGAGCTGTATGTTGATGGCTAGAAGTCTGAACTTGTTTTATATGTAAATAATATTTCAAATGCTAAAACTAACATATTTAAAACTAATGCAGCAATACATACACTTAAAAATACACTTGGGGCAAACTGCCTATTATTAACATTATAACATGTTTTCCATTTAGTATTTTTCAACTTATGTACTGATTGATAAGAAAGCCATAATTTCAAGACTCACTATGCTTCTATAAAATGACCTTTTACATTCTTATGTTACAGCAATGCTGCTACACACAGCTCTCTTGATCAGGTACTTGCCACAGTATTTTTAGTTACGTTACATTTAAAAGTTGATCAGAACAATGACACAGACTTCTCGGCTTTTGTAAAAGTGCAGCTATGAGAGGCAAGACAAACCAATTTTCCAGAATGCATTCAGTTATCTGAGTATAAAATTACTTTTTCCCTCCCCCTTATTATTCTCAGTCTTGCTGAGTCAGTAATTTCCAACTTCTGCAACAGATGAAGCAGAAAACCACTTCTGTAACTACACATCTCTATTTCTTCCCCAAAGTGTATCTGATGCACTAAGTAAAGCAAAGTGTCTGTGAAGAACATAGTGTGTCATCCTACAAATGTGGTAATAATATATGCAAGAAAAGCCGGATTTGGTTAAAGATTTTTCCAGTATCTTCTGCATCTGAAATTTCTCTATGACATAATTGTAAGCTGGGGGATGCACTGCAAACTTTGAAAACAAAGTCCATGTATTTTACACATGTAGGATGATTTATTTTCAATGATGTAGCTTTATGATTTAAAAACACAGTGTCAGGTTCTTACAATGTGATTTCAAAAACACCCAAGTGACTTAAGAACATAAGTCAACTTTACATTTTCTTCTGTTTTACTTCAGCACTTTTTTATTCCTACATTCCTTCATAAACAAAAGAAGAAAACCCATGAATCTAAAATGGAGTCACTTTTGCATTTAGAGCCACTAGGTTTACTTACCCTCTGCTATTCCAGAAGTATTACTAATACTGAGTCTGTTGCATCGAATTATTTTTCTTAGCACATGGGGAAGGAGAGATTTCAAGCCTCCTGTCAAAAACATCTCTTCAGCCTTAACAGAAAGATAATTGTAAATTCAAACACAAAGCACGTTTATTTTTTTTACATTTTAAATTCTGATTTGCTGGAGAACTTAGATTAAGTTTCCTTCTCGTGCTCCACTGAAGTAATTCTCACTGGTAAATTCTAAGTTATAACCCAAAAGGCAGAGCAAAGTCAAAAGGTTATTTTACTGACGTTTTATGACTAAATGTAAACTGAATCTTTCAATAAATTAGCCAGAGGCATGCACTTTAACCTTTGGAATAAAATGCAAAGTTTTGCTGGCCTTTAATGTAAGAAACAGATTTCTTTCCTCCTTGATAAATATTCATTTCCTAGAGTATTCACTTTTCCAAAATTCATTGTAACTTTAAAATTGCAAAAGCACAAATGGATTAACCTACTAAGCTATAATCTGGAACACCACTTCTCTGTTCAAAGTGCTTTTAACAATAAGCAATACAACCTTGAGGTAAAGAGAGAACTATATGCAGAAAATGTCATTTTAATGTTCCACACATATTTTACTTCTCAAATATTATGTAGAAGTGAACAGTCCTGTGGCTATTCTTCCACTGGGAAAGCAGACATGGATGTTTAAGTCACTTGTCATACAATCTAGAATAAGAACACAGATAAGTCCCCTAATTACAATCAGTATCTGACTCTTTTTACGTCTTTTGGAGATTTAAAGTATTTTTTTTCTGTAATCTAGTCAAAGTTCACACAAAGATTTTCCCTCAACCTAAACTACCTAATTACTAAAAAAAGGTTTAATACGTTACTATTAGGAAAAAGTAAAAGATAGCTCAGGATAAAATAACAACTTGGCTGCTTATGATTTTAACCTTGGGCACTTTTAAGTAAAGAAACTGAACTATCCTCCAAGTAATCAAATTACCAACCTCCACACTTTTCTTCAGTTCAGAAGAAGCCATTCTTGATGTCATTTATAAGAATAAATATGTTAGCTGTGCTTCTTTTTTAAAAATATGCCAGTAAATTAATGTACAATGAGATGTTACAACATTCTAGCAAAAGTTAACTTTTCTGTTAAAGGTCCACCGTTTTTGTACTATAACTATGATAGTACAAAGTTTCACTCTCATGGTGGAGTGGAACAGAAGTCATAGAATGATTTGGGTTGGAAAAGACCTTAAAGATCATCTAGTTCCAACCCCCCTGCCAAGGGCAGGGACACTTTTCCACTAGACCAGGCTGCTCAAGGCCCCCTGGCCTTGAACATTTCCAGGGAGGGGGCATCTACAACTTCCCTGGGCAGCCTGTTCTAGTGTCTCACCACCCTCATTGTGAAGAATTTCTTCCTAATGTCTAATCTAAATCTACACCCTTTCAGTATAAAGCCATTCCCTCTCATTCTGTCACTAGATGCCGTTCTAAAAAGCCCCTCCCCAGCTTTCCCATAGTCAAGTGAAGTGAAACACTTTCTTGCGAAAACATACCTCTAAGCAACTCATTCCTTAATTAACTTGAAGAGCAGTGATATGTTTTGACTGAACTTATAATTTCATCATAGGTTGCCTGTCCAAAATGTTTCCCAAAGCTTGCAGAATTCTGAGAGGTTAAGTGGCGTGCACTGAAATTTAGAGTAAGCTTTGTATCTATTCTTAAGTCTGAAATCTTCATATAACATAGTCAACCAAACAAAATCAGTGAGGATATTTTTCTGAACTCTTAACTTACTACTTTCTAATGCTTCTCATGTTTTCTGGTTTTACATTATCACTTTGTATGCTGCACAAAAAATAGTCTTCATTACAAAATCATGAACAAGTCCAAACACGCGCTTTAAAGATAACAAGAAATTGGGTTCAGAAATGTAGCTAAGCTGTAATTGGGGCCTATAAGTGTTTATTAAAGAGATATTATTCCAACCGCAAACAGAATTTTTAACACCGGTCTGGAATTACTCATTCAAGACATTTCAAATGAAATACCATGATCCTAAGAAAAAAACCAGGTGTGTTCATTAAATTCTTTCTTTTCCTTTATTTCTGACTATCTCTGAATCCATCTAAATCATCTATAGGACTGATGGCTTTAAGAACTACTAGCTTGCTTGGATTTTAAAGGCAGTCTGCAGTTCAGGAAAGTAGAATCATAGAATCATAGAATCATAGCATGTTTTGGGTTGGAAGGGACCCCCAGAGCCCATCTAGTCCAACCCCCTGCAGTGAGCAGGGACACCATTACCCAGATCAGGCTGCTCAGAGCCCCGTCCAACCTGGGCTTGAATGTTTCCAGGGATGGGGCCTCCACCACCTCTCTGGGCAACCGCTTCCAGTGCTTCACCACCCTCATTGTGAAGAATTTTTTCCTTACATCTAATCTAAACCTACCCTGTTTCAGCTTGAAACCATTACCCCAAGTAGTCTGGGAGAAAAGCTGTCTTCAGCTAGGTGTATTATCACAAATTCCCCGGCATGATATTGGGCAAGCCTGATCCACCCCTGATAAAGTGTGTGCCCAGTAGCAGAAATGGAAGTACCTACGAGATTTTATCAGCAAACGTTTAGGGCCCTAAAATTTTTAGGTTCATATGACAGCAAGTTGCTAACAAGCTACAGGACTGTGAATATCAGTAGTGCCAAAATGTTGGCTCTAAGTACCTTACAGAAACACTTGGGCTTGTAGTTCCTATTTATGAACCTATCCCCTAGCTGCAAAGCAACATATATTGTTGGTAACTGGTTAGGAAGTGAATAATTAAAACATTAACTTTGTATAAAAGCAGACTGATTCATCTCTTTCAGATGAGGTAAAACTCACCTTATGACCATTTGTTATCATTAAAGTTCCTGTGGTGATTTTATAAAACTATAGGGAAAATCCAATAAGATTAACATTCTGAGTTATAACTTTAGACCACTATATTTGCTATACAATATCAGTAATAGATTACACTGCTGTTTTTCTTTATTAGTTGCTAAATTTGTATAGATGATAAGAATTGTTAGATGTTCATAGTAAAACCTAGCTTTTGCTATTTGACTTCTTCAGGAATGGCTAGTTTCTATGCAGTATGTTATTTCCCTATGCTAGGGGGCATCGCCAGATTTAGATTCCCCAACCTTCTCTAGGACCTCCTGGAAAATTGCTGGAGCCATCTTGACCATGGCCTGTTGAGAATGACAGGGAAGAAGCACCAAGACAACTTGGGTCTTACAGCGTCTTCTCTACTTTGTCTCATCAGGATGACTAATGAAGTGTACAGACAGGCCTCATGGGGCCCTCAAGCAGCACTCAACGGTCTGGTACAGCTGTTAATCGGTTATCAGGATCTGTCCCCTGGTAGAGGTTTCTCGGCTTCTGAGATTCGTTCAGATAATGGTAAGTATCAGTTACCTCACGGGGGTATGTTGGATCATGATGCAGATAAAGACAGGGTAGAGGATAAGTGTTAAAAAGCCCTTAAGAGAAGATGCTGTCAGAGCTTACGAGATGGCTGTTGTGCCTGAGGGCATCCTCTGAGGTGTCCCCTCACTAAGGGACCCTAAGATCTGGCTTTCCAGTCTGGCTTGCCTTTAAGGGAATGAACCTCTAAAGCAGACTAGATACAGTCTTGGGTAACCAGCATTTGAAAATCAGGTCATTCACTGGCTGTGTAATGACAAACTTAATACTTAAAGCACCCAGTCTGAAAAACCCTTGTTCTAAGTCATGTTGCTGACATCAAACTCCCTGACTTCCAATACTAACAACCAATATTGTAAAGCTTTGTAGCACTGAAGTGTCAAGATCGCTCTTCAAGAAGCTTTTCTTAAACATTTGGTTCCACCATAGAAGCACAATAAACACTTTTCTTTTTAGAGGTTTACATGAAGAGACAATGTATTTCACATATATTTTGAGCTTTACATAATGAATTTAAATGAATAAATATTAAAACATATCGCTGTCTGACACATTAAAATGGCACTTACCTACTATTGATTTGTGGGCTCTACCATATCCTGAGCTGCATTTCCAGATCTTGACAAGGATGATGAAACTTCAAAGCTAGAAAGAGATGATAATGTACAAGAATGATCTATAAGAATGATGTAAGGAACTGTGTGATTGGACAATGATGGTGGTATGGCATATGCCCTATCAGTAGTTCAGAATAATGAGTCAACTTGTCAGAAACAATATTGTATCAGAATTACACTTATTAAAAAGACATACATATATTCAGGAAAAAACTTTTCTTTGCATCAAAGTGGCAGTCAGGAAGTACAGATATGTAACAGCTTTGCTAAAAGTTCTAAATGGATCTTGGGTGTGGTTTTAATAAGTAATGTAAAATTGTTAGGTCACCTCTTCATTTAGTATATATCTGTGTAGCACCACTCCAGTGTAGTTAAGCGGATACACACTACTTGATTAATTTGGCCCAGCACATTTGCAAAATATCCCATTACTTAGACAACAATTTTCAGGAAGGCCAGATTTGGAGAGTGAATATTTTTTATTCAGAAATTGTGATCAATTGTTGCCATGTGAAGCTCTAAGTCATTAACCATTTCTACATGCTGTTCTCAGTGCACTAGTTGAGATTGGGTGACTGTGTGCGATGAGGTGCTGATCTTTGCTGAGGTGATTGGAACAGGACTGGTTGTAAGCCTGGTCTTTGTAACTGATTGTAAAGAATATGCTCTATTTCCCCCGAATCCCACAACTCATGCTATGAAAAGGGCATGTTGAGAGGAATGTTACTTTATCCTGTTAAAAAACCCTGCTGCTCTCAAGAAGCGTACCCCTGCCTGTCATGTCACTTAGAGATTAGCTAGTTTGTCTTAAAGCCTTGTCTAGTAACAAAGTTAGTTACTGTGTATCAAGGTTAAGAGTTAAATATTCAACAGTAATGCTTGGAAAAAGTGACCAATACCATCTACTTCTGCCAAATAATCTTCAATCTATCAGGAAGCAAGAAAAATGCAGTTCCAGACAAGATTTAATAAAGAGGTTGCCTTGTCTTTCAGATGACTTGTATGATGGACACTGTATTGTCTTTGCACCACCCTGTTGTTTGCATGTCCTGTGCTATTTCTTGTTTCCTCCCTCTGTCTTTCGTCTAGTGTGCCTCTGTCTCTGCCTTTTTCCTCCATGGGCTCAGACCTTTATCTCCGTAACTCCAAGCTGGACTGACCTTCCTAGGGCTGGCTTCCTTGGTTTGCCTGACTGCATCTTCTGGCAACAGGGGAGTTTGGATGCCTTCTGTCCTCTCACTAGCTCTTTTTAATTTATATACGTTGCTGTATCTCTCAGTTGTACTTTAAACTCTGTCTCAGTTTTCAACCTCAAATGAGCTTTTCGTATTCTCAGTCTGAGACAAAATAATCTAACTTCAGAAGTCACAAAACATAATAAATGCACAAATGGTTTCCTAGACTTTTAAGATGCAGACTCCTCTGAACCTCAATATCTGTACCTACATGTAGACAGAGAGAGATCCCCTTCTAATGTTACAGATAGGCTTGGATTCAGCATAGTTTTTCTAATTATTTCCTTCTTAATTTTTGGCAGCAGAACCACCAACTAGCCTTGCAAAGTTATGTATCTTTACATTAAATTGTTGATTAAGCTATAGTTTATAAAGCATTTTTACAATCTGTGGAGCATAATCTCTTTAGGGAAAAAAAGTGCAATAAGTGAAACATTTTGTATTACCTTAGAGCTTTCAGAATGAAAAAGTGAATCTGTAAATTTCGCAGATATTTAAATATGAGCATAGATTCTTTCCAGGCCCACAATGTAAATTATTTATTACCCAAGAAAATGGAAAAATGTCATTTAAGTGTCAGAAAGATTACACTTTGAGATGCAGTGGGTGTGTCCATACTGCTGTGCTAAACCACACCAGATAAAAATGAATCAAAAAATTATATAATAACACAAAAGGATTAAAACATGCTTCAGAAATGTCAATGTGACTGCTTTGCCTTTACATGTGTCAAGTAAATTAATGAAATAAGACTAAAAACATATAGTATTTCAGTTGCTTTAAAAATGGTTCACCTGAGAATAAACAGCCTGTGAAAAGTACTTCTGCTAAGAGTAACAAACAAGTCAGTTTGAAGACTGCAAAGCAGTTAATACCAGTTTCTGGTGTCACAGATTACAGGTCTGTTTCTCCAGTGGTACCATATGGTTTAATGCAGTGACTTTTCAAAGTGTAGTCTAGAGACTTGCTTGCAAGGAGCCCAAAACCTCTCATGAAATACAATATAGCATTGTTTATATCACTTTTGTCCTATTTTCAGTTTAAAGTTTGACAATGAGAATGGGTGCTGGCATGTACAGGTTCACTGGCCAAAAAAAGTGCAGGAGTCACTACTTAACACTGCTGGGCAGGGTTTTTTTTAGATATTGTCATACAGACAGCTTACCCACAGCTACTGCTGCACTAACAGGAACAGCGGGGTAACTTGAAACATGAGCCAGCCCACGGGCTGCCTTCACTGATACATAATGGAACATAAAATAAACTAATTATAATCTAACAAACCCTTTGTGTACTATGCCTTGCCCTAGTATGAATCTGGTTACAGAGGTTTGTTAACGTAAACATGGTTTAAAATGACCTGCTGCTTAATCATCAAGCTGATTTGAAATACTGCCAAGAAACTTCTGTGAAAAGCACAAACTTCTCTGAAAATTTACTCCATTTGATTTTTCCAACTGGGTCAGTTATACTTGTGATGTTTTATTTGAAGAATCAATTAATGATCCTTTTTCTTCCCATCTGCTATGAACCATTTCAAAGCACAGAAGTGCTTTGTGTATCATTCCAAAGAGGAAGTGCTTTGTGTATTTTCAGACAGCGTCTCATCCAGCAAATTAAGATTTAACTTTACATTTGAAATACAGAGTATTTGCCTTTGAAGTTTGTGTACCTTTAGATGAGGGCTGCAAACAGAAATCTAAATTAGTCTCCGTTAGTGTTCTCTCTGCTGCTCAAAGCTGCTAGTCTATACTCAAGATCCAGCAGATTGTGTCAGGATGAGAAACTGATGATAGAATCAATGTATCTTTGAGGCAATCTTGTTTACTTGCAAAAAAAGACAAACAAGGTTTAGTTTCTCCCAGTATATTAAGAACAAATAACTGAAAGCAATTACCACTTTCAAAGCAGCCGCTTCAGACAGCACTGCATGTTAGCGTGACGTATCTTGCAAAGACTCCCTGAACTTCCACCGCTGCATTTGTATTACTTTACACTCAGCTTCTGCTCTGGAACAAAATAAATTGTTTCTCAGCTGGAGAAATACAGGCAGAGATTAGAAAATAGTTCACACTGGGGCCCTGCCCTTGCATGGGCCCAATCTATGCAAGATCTCGGTTGTTTAGGCTTTTTCATTCTGCAAAGGATGAGGCCTCATGACTTCACACAGCCTTCCAACCTCTTGGGTCATATCCTAATACCTGCATACCCTGCCCCAACATCTTACAAAAACACATGACCAACAAGCTTTACACCAGCCACCTCACGGGCATCTTTGGCAAGATAATGTACAACACATAAGAGGAGACAAGGACCTTTATCAAGAGCTAAAAATGCCACTTTCATGCCTTTGACTTTGCTAACAGGAATACTCACCAGCTGCAGTAAGAAGAGACAGCAAATGATCTACCAGAGGTTGGTTTTGCATAAGATGACGAGAAGTGCTTATTCAAATTGCAAAAAAAAGGAGGGTGGTATTTAAATATAGTTTCCCAATCTACACTGAGCTACAGAAAATCTGTAGATTTGCTCCACAATTCTCTGGGCTGGGTCCAGCCACCAGTTCTCTGTCTTGGCCTCTCCTGGCACTGAGATAGCCCAAGGATGCGAAGGACCTTGCCTGCAGGCCACCAATGCCAGCCTCTCCCCTGCCCCCTGAAGCAGCACTGGCCAGCCAGCAGAGTACTGCATGCTGGAGCCAAGGTGATGAACATTGGCAGGATAAAATTTCCTAAAGTGAGGAAAATTTTTCTTCCTAGTCTTACTCATGGAGAATGAAAGTGGAAGTCCATAGGACAAAGTGCAGTGACTTGTACTGTTTTGTTTGCAAGGCAGCAGCCACAGGTGCTTGTTTTGATAAGAAAGTATGTCACCGCCTAGGTTATACCCAGTCACGTCATGCATGGTCACAGGGCTGACTGGGTGCCTGTTCCTCCCAAGGAATACCATCTGGAGGTAAGCAGGTGAGTGATGCTTTGCTCATACATCATAAAAACAGTACCATGCTCCCCAAAAAATGTGCCATGCTCCTGCTGTCAGGTCATTCAGGCTATCCCCAGGATTACAACATTTCTTTGGGTTTACGTGTCTGCTAGCAGATGCTAAGTCACAGCATCCATTGGTCCTCACCAAGCAATTCTCCTCAGATATGGTCACTAAAGGAATGATTGCAGCCTATGTATTTACACAGTGTCCTTGAAATGTGGGTGTCTCAGTGTGCTGTGTCTGGGGAACCTCCAGCGGATTGTACCTCTCCAAACACTATCAAGCACAAACATCTTTGCCTCCACAAATACCTCTGATGGAGAGATATCGACTTGCATTGTTCCACTGCTTCCTTTAGCTCTTAGATCAAGAAATACGGTGAACAGCCCAAAAGGACCGAGCATCAATTCCCTGATGGAACTCCTGGCTTAAGCAGTGCTATTCGGATAACCAAGTGAATCAGTGGCAGGGTCTGCAAAAATACCTCACTGCAACTTCCAGGAGTAACTTCCAGTGTAGATAAAGAGCTGTTAGCAACTGTGCTGTGTGATGGTAAATGGTATGCACTTGGACTGTTATTTTATCTAGGAGTATCCATGCTGCCCACATATTAAAAGTTAGTCTGCATCAAGGATGCATGGAGAGCTTTGTTCTGCAGCATCCATTCCAATTGGAAAGGCTCCATGAAGTTTCAGACAAGTTATGGCTGCATTACTATGTTGTTATTACTGCATACCTGACCACTATGGTACTGGTTGTCATGATGATCTGGAAACTGCCCTTGCTGGTCTGTTTGGTGCAGCCAGGCACCCGCAGACACATTTGCACACCACCTGCAAGAGCTCAGGGCCTGACTGACCCACACTGAGCACAGCAGCATGATGAAAAGGAGTAGTGATAAGCAGTAATATCAATAATCAGATGTATATTCTAAAGTCGACAATGACCACAATCCCTATTGGGATATGTGGGAGAAGAGAGTGATGCTTTGTCCCTAGTTAAGATGCCCAAGCTCTAGAAACCACAGATGTGACATACTTGGTAGACTGCATCACAGAGCCCAGAAATCAATGACAATGTTCAGCATCCTTGAACGTGTGAACAAGAACTTGGAGAATTAGTGAGTTATAATCCTGAACAGTCAAAGCCCCTTGTGGTGGTACCCAAATGAAGATCTGTATGTCATTCACAGCTCTTCTTCCCCTGCCTATACAGAAACAATATGAGACTCTATGCCATGTTAACCTTTGAGGACCTCAGCTTAGCAGCAACATGGGGGAGTGGAAGACCTGGATGATGGGGCAGTTCAACCAAGCAAATGAGAGTGTTGCTACACTGACCTGATTATCCAGCCATCTCTAGGAATCAGGAATGAATGAGTTTTAAAGGCAAATGGCAATTACACTGACCATGGGAAGAGAGGTTCTGCAAGCGGTGTGTTAGTGTTGCAGAGTACCAACAGTGCCTCCAGTTGCCCTCTGTGTTTCTGAATTCATAACAGTCATTCAAGACCAGATTATGATGTAGTCTCACTGGGCAAGTGTCCTCATCCACCAGAACAATCCTTGGTGAAGCAAAGAATGAGTTACCCTATAGCCATAGACTGCAATGGTGCCTACTGTCTAGATGGACTTGAACTGAAGCATTGAGTTCTGAAAGGGAAATCCCCAATTACCTTACACTTTTAAATTGAGGGAATGGATACAGGCCCTGGACAGCCTGACCCCACAGCACGTGGATGGTTCTGATGCAGTCAGTCCATCAGGCTGTCCTCAGGGCATCACCACTGGTGGCAGCAGCACCATGGCTGTGCAGCAAGCGCAAGGGAGAAGTTTAGGAGCTCTGCTAGCCTTGGTTCCTAACACAGGTCATCCGATGAACTTCCCATATAAATTTCTGGTTACAGACTAGATCAGGTATTGAATGACCAAATGCTATTCAGTGGCTTATACAATACACTACTGTGTTCAATGCAGTTACAGCAGAGCGAGTATCTCAAACCACTGCCTTCGTGTGCAGCTTCAGCAGAGAACTCAAGATGCTGAAAAAATATGCAGTTCACCTTTCTAGCTCATAGAATTAATCCTGAACTTCTACTGCTTTTCCCTATGTTCTACGGGTAAATAGACTAAGACCTGTAGGCCTATCACCCTCATACCTTTTATCACCATTAGAATATATTTTTTAAAAAGCAGCTCGGTGTTAAAGAGATGACTCATAATGCTGCAGCATCAGTTAGGTGACTGCAAAGACATGTTAATGTCATCTCTGTGATTTTCATTACCAAACAGTAAGAAAGGAGGGGCTGAAAATGTCTTATGCTTCTATCATCTCATTTTATATTTTTAAAATATAAATAAGCTACAGAGGTTGGTGTATCTTAGTGTGATCTACTTCCAAAATACTGTTTTCATATAGTTGTGAGCCCATATTTTGTATAGAAGCAACACAGAACAAAATTTAAGCTAATACTTTTATTTATTTATGGGTTTGCTTCCAGATATGATTGAGGTAATATACATAAAACCTTGTTTCAGAGCTTACTGTTTAAGGACTCAAGCCTATAGTACTTCTGTGAATATAAGTAACAGAGGTAAGTAGAAAAGTAGTCCTATTGAGTTCAAGGACAGGTGAAGCACTTAAACATTTGCTGTATTGTACTTCATCTGCTAAGTGTTAGCATACAAGCCATATACCATACACAGATCTGAGTAAAAAAATATGTGACAGAAGAGAAAAATTAGTTTAAAGCAAAGATAGAAAAAGATATAAGCAATACACATGCTTTTTATCGACAAAATTTTTTTTTCTGTTTTCTGTGTACATGCCAGATTGGTAATTGCAATAATGTACCGTAAAATTCCATAGCTTCAATTTAGGTGATGCTTTCAGATATTAAGTTTTGAATAACCGTTTTTGTTCTTGTCTTTTTTCACATAACATGTTATATATCCTAAGTATGGAGAGTGTGCTGAGTTTTGCTTTGGCTTGTTTGAGTATCAGGTTTTGATCTGGGTGAATTTTCCTCCTCCTCTGAAATTGATTTTCACTTTCCATTACATCACAGTGCCTTAAGAATTTCATGGTGTGGGTTAATGCATGAATAAAGTCCAAATAATTCAAAATATTATTACAACAGTATTCTTCAGAAGACAGGATTAAAGCTACATCAAGCCCAGTAGCCTGACTTTAATAGTGGTCAATAATGCATATCTAAAGAAGAGTTTAAAATCAGAGTAAACTTTGACAAAACTTAGCTGGTATATCCTTCCAGCATTCCATGATCAGTGGTTCAGGAACTTCAGAGCTAAGGGTGATTTCTTTGTTTGTAAAGGTTAATGTAAAAAGCAATAGTCAAGTGGACTTTATCCTATATAACTGCAGTTTGCAGGATACCATACAGATTCCAGTAGGAACCATCTAGATGCAAAAGCCAAGAATTTTGCATGGATTATTTTATTATTTTATTAGGATTCTAGTTCCAAAGCTAATATATTAAAAGTATTAAAAGTAACTTAACTATCTATATATTAGAATGCAATCTACAAACACAGGCATTCCTTTAATCCTAATTCCATAAATACATATCCTCTTGAGACAGGCAGCTTAGAAGAGTGTTCCAAACACAATTAATTAGCTATTACCGGCAATATCTTCTCCTCAAGAAGGGTCAGACTACATGATACATGCAGTGAAAAAAAGCCAAGACAAATTAAAAGCACTCAGCAGCTTGTATTAATGGGCTCCAGGTCTAAATGTACAATTAAAATGGAGCATTTAAATTGCAAAAGCTGAACTGTGAAAATCTATGGGTTTTGTCTCCAAAAGATTAGTCAAATGTGTGGGGTTGTGATTGTGGGGGAAAGGGTAGTGAGTTTAGTTCAAACCTAAGCCTGTTTAGCTAGATTCTCTTTTAATATACTTAGACACATTTTTGGGACCACCTAGAATTTTGAAAAAGGAGTGGGTATTTAGGATCAGCATTTCTGGACAGAAAAAGATAAATCTACAAAACGTATAACTGCCCAGCTACTTGGAAATAAAAAACAAACAAAAATCATATAGAGCAGGATACACTGTATGATTCATTGCTATATCATATCTATCAGGCAGTATTTTTAATAATATGCAAAGATGGAAGAACATTATCATTAGAATATAGGCTGAAGGTGTTTCCTGCTACAGAAAGAAGAGAGAGGATTTTAATCCGCTAAAAGGAAGGAAAACAGGCATCATTTACTAGAACCTGCTATGATTTCCAGTCAGACTGATGGAGCAGCAGAAGACTGCTATTAAAAAAGATAGTTACTACTAGTAAAACATTTGAAAAGCTGATGGTTGCTAATGACTCTCAAACTCTATGCTCTACTGATAGATTTCCCCAGTGGAAATCTCATTTCTATTCTCATAACACTTTGTAGATTAACCAACTTTGATGTAGAAAGTTTGGTATATAAGGCTAATGGAAGAATCTATTAACCACTTCAAATGGCAGATATATGAGGTATACAATCATTGCGTCTGGGGGAAAACTGTCAGAAATAATGCAAGTTGCTTGACTTCAAAAATATAGTTTACCAGAAGGTATATCAAAGAATATGAAACCATATATAAAAATTAGCAAATCTGTGTCCTCCTGATGATACAATAAATATGCTCCCCCCCCCCATTTACTGGAAAGTTTAAAAACTAAGCATTCTGAGTAGATCCAGTTTCATTTTGGAAAATATTACACAATATTTTCCACTCCTTTTGAAGAAGGAAACCATTGCAATCAGTACTTGGTTTCAAACTCTAGGGGAAAAAAAAAAAAAACAACAAACCCGTGTATGCATATATAATATACATGCATTCATTCCATGGTTGATCACATAAAGCAAACTGTTCTCAATTAAAGAGAGTTATTTCAAGACTGCATAAATTTAACAGAATAAAAGACAGTCCAAAATGATTATCTTATAGTTCAAAAACTAGACTGATCTGTACGTGACTTTTCCATGGTTACTAAGTATACAAAAGAAAATATACAAAACAAAGTGTATTATGCACACATTGTTTAGGATATAATCTATATATATTAAAAATAGCTAAGAATATTAACAGAAATGCATCTAACTTCAGTGACCTTGGGTTCATGAGCTCTAGAGAAGACACCTATCTCAAACGACTTTCTTTAAACAGGAATAGAAAGGATACCATGCTTATAGATGGCCCATTTTGTTCCAAATAGACATGTATTTTTGATGGACAATCAATTTCTGACCTTTATAGTAATTATCAGATTCAGTGGAAAAGACAAAGTTTTCCCAGTTTTCAGTTGTGCTCTAAGGGCTTCCATCATAGCGCATTAATGAGAAATTTTGGGGGGCACTTTTTTGTCCTGGCTCTGTATATTGCTCAGCACAAAGGAGTGCAAATCCATGCTGAAGAGCCCTACATGACTGCAGTGTGATGTAATCTCTTACCTGCACTGAACACTTGTCCTGTGACTAAAACCATATTTTCAAGTATAGATTGAAACTTCTGCTGAAAATAACCTCAATATCACCTATAAAATAACATTTAGAATTAATTAACTTTTCATAATAACTCAGAATACATTTGTGGCTTATTTGAAGCAGCTTATGAATACTGTAGGTAACTTGACTGCTGGGATATTTACTGAATGAATATGTGGACTTAACAGGTAGATGCAGGACAAGCCTCTCCAAAGTAAATAGCCTCTCCAAAGTAAATAGCTAAAGATTAGCAATGAGCATTCTATGAACAGGGGATAGTAAGATTATTAATAAGATGGATAGGCAGCCTTTCTTTAAATGTTTTGGTTTTAAACCTAGACAAGGTTCTGTTTTAACAGGACTATATGATTTCTATATTTGCCACTTTTAAGAAT
This sequence comes from Podiceps cristatus, assembly GCA_000699545.1. Classification (NCBI taxonomy): domain Eukaryota; kingdom Metazoa; phylum Chordata; class Aves; order Podicipediformes; family Podicipedidae; genus Podiceps; species Podiceps cristatus. Next base: position 70,481 of record KL278050.1, read on the forward strand.
CTTAACAGGAAAAAGTTTCCAAAACCAAACAGAACAACCAAATCAGTAAGGCCAAAATAGAGTGAATTGTAGCCCAAAGCTTCAACTATGTGAGAGGATGCACTGTGAAGCTTCAACCCAGAGAGGTAAAAGCATTAAAAGGAAGAGGCAAGTGATGATGGGCAGATGCGCAGCATCGCTTCCAACTGTGACAATAACATCCTTGACTCTGTAACTTAAGACGAATGATGTTGCTGCTACTGTAGCAGAGGCAGGGAGTGGGGGAGAAGGCTGCTCTCCTGGGGCATGTGGGTGGGGTGAGAAGGCATTTACTTCTGCGGAGAAAAAGAGGCACTGGGAAGATTAGGCAACTGTTGCCTTAGAGGAGGAATGATTACTTTTTCATGGGATATATGAAGTAAGAAACCGTACTTAAAAGGCTACAGAAAACATAGTCCTGGTCTGGCTTGAAACACAAGATTAAATAAGGGATTAACACTCGCTCTGTGTCTGTCAAAAGCAAGAAGAGACTCATGATTTTTGCAGAAACCCCCTTCATCTCTGCATCTCATAATTCATGAAAGAATAGTGCTCCAGGACTGCAGTGGGCTCACATCCGACCCCAGATGATTTACAATTCTGTTGCTTTGGTACTTATAATCAAAAAGCAATTATTTATGCTAAACCAAACCAGTACCTTATGCTTGTCCACTGCCTTCAATCACATAGCTTTCTAAAGAAAAATACTGTCACACAGTTGAACAGCTTAACCAATTTATTATCCAAAGACTTAGGAAAATAATTGAAAGCATCTCACAACTCACTACCACCCAAAACCAAATGCTTTGGTGGGAAGACATCATAAGGACACATTGCAGATACATGACACTCAGAGAACGAGTGGTACCCTAACTTCTCTGCATATTACAAGTAATTCTAAGCATCTGAAAGGGTTCGTCTCATTTGACTTCCCATTTTGAAGATGCATCTCACTAGAGCCATAGGAAGGCAACACTGAGTCCGACAGGAAGCAAATCACCTACTACAGAGTTTCTGTAATGACAGGGTAGATTTGGTGTAATAACATCTGGTTGAATAGGAATGTTTTCTTTTGAAGCTGGAGAGAGATGCGGTATTAGTGTAAATCTTCATTAAGTCCCAGAAAATGCTGGAGGGTGAGGGGCCTGAAGTAGCTTAGAGTTAATGGAGTTGTTGACAACATCAATAATGTGCACTGCTGTAATAATGTTCCCCATCAATATGTTAACAAGCAGCCACAACAGAGAAGTAACTTTGAGTGTGACATGTTGTAAGGGGGAGAATGCCAAACCTCACTTAATAAATTACAGCAAAGGAAAATCGCTTAATGGGACATTTCTTTGCATAGAAGTCTAACACTTCAGAGAAAACGTAAATCCTGAGGAATTTACAAAAGGAGTGTAAAATGCCTTCTGACCAACTGCAATTTTGATATCCTCTTGAAAGACTATCACAGCAAACACTTTACATGAGAAAAGGGGTGTATTGAAACTGAGGATTCTAACATCTAAATAACCTAGGTTTCCCCTGTAAACGCTTTACCTAAGAAAAATGAAAGAAAAGATGCTGTGCATGGATTACTGAAAGCTCAAAGAACTGCTAATACCTGGCTCATAACCTGTACCTACAGAAAATATTCTATGCGACATTTTGAGGCAGGGGGACTAGTGCTTCCCATTCTGGGTTTGCCTGTGAAATAGGGGCAGATGCAACAAAAACATGGAGGAGATAAAAGGTAACAATTCTTCTTCTTTTTAACTACATCGTCATGGGTCATCAGATGAAAATAGCAAGTGGCTAACTCAAAGCAAACAAATGGAGGTCGTTATTTATAGTCTGCATAGTTGGACCGTAGAAGTTTCTGACCACTGTTTGCCATGACACTACACAGCTGCTACTGGCCAGTGCTGGAGATGGGATGCTGAGCTAGACATACCCCAGTTTGTATCCAGTATCTCAATAAATCAGTATGAAATGAAAAATTTAAGAAAACCATTAATGAAATGATAGAATTGCTGAGTACCAGTTACTGGTTAGCTGTAATCCCAAATCATACAATTTACAGTGCCAGTATCAATAATGCAACTTCAGTTAAAATCCACGTTTTTTAAGACGTATTGAAAATTTGTAATTTATTATTATAGATACTGGTTTTACTACCTGATTTTTCATGGTAGTATTTTATATTTGGTGTGTGTTCATGGAATAATGTTTATCTACTGTTTTTACAATCCTTTTTTTTTTTTTTTTCATTCTTTAAAACTAAGGGTAATCTTTCAAATCTTTCCTTTGAACATTTTCCTGGTCCTTTTAAAGGTGTTTTTAGTTGTAATGCTGCTTATATTAAATCATATTGTATTATATTATATCACATTATGTTAAGAGGTGCTTTCCTGTCCCCTGGTATAGTACTTGAAACTAATGGGAGTTTTTGTATTTTTTCTGAGGAGCACCAAGTTCCTTCCAAACTCCAGGACATATACCACCCAAGTCTGGAATATATGTCTCTTAATTTATCCATCTGTTTCAGGATTTTCTCTTCTGTTACTTCAATTCATGGGAGCATCTTATCTCTTTAACTTTAAAAGAGTAGGTTCAAAATCAATAACCATACCACCTTTGTCAAGGTAAGGGAAAAAGAAAAAAGGAATCTCTGCAATATTGTTCACTCCATTAAATCTCTTTTTTGCTCTATGGTAATTTAACAGATGCAGTATCTTTAAATACGTCAGTAGAAAAAAAAAGTTGTGAAAATGAACTTATTAGTTTTCATTTATGCTTTTCAAAAACTGCCTTTCCCCCTTCATTTTATATGGCACTTCTTTTTGCTTACCTCCTTTTCAGTAAGCTCTCTTTAAGAACTACAATGCATACCTTTAAGCTCTGTCATTTAATCACTTTACTCATGTTTTTGCTTCCTTCTTTGGGGGTGGAAAGCAGATGCATGGCTTCTGCAACTATCAGGATGTACTCCATGGTGAATTTAAAGTTTTAATTTCCTCATCTCTAGCTTTCAGATCATCTTGATCATCTTCTCCTTTCTAAAGTCCCCTTCTCCAAAGTTTACAGTCAATTTTTAAAATAGTGAGAATTTGCATGTGAGTCTTCTGAAATGGATTTTGAGTTTAATTATCCTGCAGTCAGCATTACTCAGAGGTTTAATGCTATCTTATGTAGAATAGGCCTCTGTGTTTCTTCCAACAAATTTGAAAATAATTTCAAATTACTGTGAGTGAGTAAGGATTAGGATCGAAAAGTCAATTCTTTGTATTAACTAGAAATTCCATCTCTGCCTAGCTTAAGCATTAAAGCAGATCAGAAATGGACATAAATGTCTATTTCTGTTTTAATAGATAGTGCTGCTTCCTTTCCTTTCTGGACAGTGTTCATTAATTTTCCTTTTCCTCATCAGAAACCAAGTAATGTAACAAATATTTTTATTGTTTCTCTTTTATAGCCATGTAGATTTTTAACAATGAAACACTTGAAAACGGTGCTTGGAATAGTAGTTGTAACTGTACTGTAACTGAAGAAAAAAATAAACAAATGAATTTTCAATTAAGAAATGAATACTAACTGAAAGAGGAATTCAGTTTAATCAAATATGTAACCCTAGAATCAGTAACACATCTTTACTTAGATGCACTCTTTCAAGAAATGATCCATTTCCTGACAGACTTGTACCACTTCCGTTAAGAGAATTATTAGGCTTGGATGCTTAGCATAACTTCTCCTTTCATGGTAAGACATTAAGTGGTTTTAGAAAGATAAAACTGTTGGCCAGAGCAGTTTTATACAAAAATGCTTTAAACAGCAAATTTACCTACCCAATCTACTTTTCTGACAGTTATCAAGCACAAAATGTTCAACTGCAGATTGAAAAAAAAAAAAAAAAAAAGAAAAATCACAAAGAATACATGTAAACTAGAAACTAGAACTAAAACTGTACTAAAATCTCACACGAAAGCTGTTTTATGTCATGACTGTCTTTCATGGGGAGTCCTTCCCTAAATTTATTTCTTGGTTTCCAAAATTTGATCCTCTTTTTCTCTTGCTGTGCAAATCTTCTCCATGGAGTGATTAAGGGGAACATTTTGTATCATCTGGCTTTCCAACATTTATACTTTGAAAATAACACCTATTTCTGTAACAATTCAATGACCGTAAGAAAGTGCCAGATGCCTACAGCTTTAGCTCCATAGAAACTACATTTTTCATATGCAGCTCCCCTTCAGAAAGAAAAGTAAATCAAGTACCTCAAAACTGTAAAGCAGTGACACCTTGGAAGTATGCATCTACAGTGCTCATTTTCTTCTTTCTCTCTCTCATTTCATCTCAGAAGTCTGTACACCGAGCATTTCAATGTCACCTCAGCCCTCAAACCAGCTTGGCACACCACCTCTTCTAGAACCAAAAAGGAAATGTTGTGACACTTTTTCTTAAATGAAGTTCAATAATATCTTTCCATGTGGGTATTTCCCACAACATTTTTTCCTCCCTTTCTTCACAATTAGGAATGGCAAGTAAATACACATATTCTTGAACAGTTGTGTTGTGGGGTAGAGAAGGGACATCTATCTTTAGAACTCTGTTACTCCCTGTTCCCAAACTTGCAGCACATGCTCAGCCCAAACATTGAACTGTTGGTTGACTGACCTGTCACGTTGCTCTTATTGTACCCATGAATATGAAAACACTATTAAAAAAAATACATTTACACTATGGAGGGAGAATGGCTTTGCCTCACCTCATAGTTTTTAATCATTTCTACATCATTTTTCCTTTTAACGTTAGAGAGGGAGTTTATTGAATACACAATCATGCCAAATAGTATTTTTTTGTTCTGTGTCATAGCACACACACAAATGAGTATTTAAACTATTAAAAATAGCATTTTCAGTCAGTCAAATTGCACTCAGAGCTGCATCTCTACAAGCACAGTTTACATAGCAAGGATGGTTTTACTTCTCCAAACTATAAAGGAATTTCTTACAGACCATTCTGTACTCCCTGTCGGTCTATAGCCCATCATTATTTCTGTACTTTCACAGGCCTGCTTTGGCTGCAGGCTCAAGCCAAATTTGCTCCCTCATCTGAGTCTGTAACTGTCTGTGTCAGTGATTCAAATGGGACAAAGGCAGAATTTGAGTGCTGCAACATGACTATCCATACTTCTCACTGCTGGCATGCTTTCAGGAACGGTTGGGCCCCTGACTAGTACTCTCCCAGGCAATGTCCTCATACAAGTTGGGGGCTAGCAAGGCTCAGTAACATTTTCCAATCTGTATAAATCCAGTAGGCAGTATGGAAAAGGCTGCCCTGTTTTGAAGGGGAAAGAATTTAGCTGTGTGCATGCAAGCTGTGCCATGCTATGCCATGCCACTTGCCCTCACACCTAGAGAAAGAGTCTTAATCTGCTTTATTTTCTGGTACAGATGTAGTCAGGCTGACAAAACGGTGTCCTTTTACAAACAACTGCAAAGCCATGTGATATTGTTTCAAAGACAAAGGTGATGGAAGTAATGAAACAGGCCCACTATGCCTGGACCATTCCACTGAAGGTAGCTCCACTCTTAAATCAAGCACACTACCAAGTTTAATCCTTCACTGCTCCCAAAAGTTCAGTTGAAATGAAAACTTGAGCATAGTCTTGTACTCATGGACTACTGACAGAAGGTTTAGGATTTCAGTGTAAGTATATCTCTTTTATCTGTCAAAAGGTGGGATTCTTTCCAAGCATTCAGTAAAGCTGCTTTGCTGTTTCTGGGTACACGAGAATCCCACTACAAAAATATTTTAACACTGGAGAGATTGTTATGTAAAAAATATTTTTTTTTATTTTTTTTTTAATGGAATGACCATGTTGCTCAGTTGCTTTTTCCAAGGTGCAAGCATCAGCACATTCCTCAGTGATAACAATGAACTTTCAGCTCATGCAATAGTACTTTCCAAGCCCAGCCATAACTTAAACCTAAATATACAGGGTAATCACTATGTCTTGCTAAATGCACGGTCAGCAGCTACCACAATGGATCACTAACCTTGTTTCGATGTTTTAGGATTATCGCCTCATTCTTTAAAGCTGTTTTAGCTGAAATTTATAAGAAGAAGAAAGAAGGTTTCAGCCTGAGGCAAATAAGCGGATGAAGTCTCTGAAGCTATGAACATCTGAAACCGAGATTATCAGCAACTACTGGATTCACTGCCAGCTCCACTCACACAGCGCTAGTAAGTAACAGAGTGGAGTTGAATTACTATTTCTCTCTTCTGAGGCTGCCAGGGACAGTTAGTCCAAAGTGTAAGCTAGTTGAGCCACTGGATGAAATATAGTACTAGTCTCTTTAAAATCTAACATCTGGGACACAAAATAATCAGAAGTGGTTATTACTCCTTGTAAAGAAGTAAAACTGACACTCCCCACTAGTTGCACAAAGGAGTCATTAGTTACAAAGATGCAAAAATTTAACAATGAATTTTATCAGTTTATTTTGTATTTTACCTTCTGTTACTTAATATTATGCTCATGTAACATTTACTGTCTCTGCAATAGAGAGGCTTCTAAAATTAAGTAACAAAAGTTACTGAATCAAATTCTTTGTTTTCAGTTTGAAAACATTTTCTGTGATCAGACTTTCTATATTTATAGTCTTGATATAATACTGTTGGAAAGCCAGTAACTGGATGGACATTTTCAGTGATGTGTGTACCATATGCTACAGGAAGACACCTCAAATGAACACCTGCAGTGCTTTGTGGACAACACGTTTGAAAGTTTTACCAGGAATACTATGAAATTCTTAGATAGTATTTTTAAATTCTGAGAAGAAAACCAATCCCAAAAGCACCTTAAAAAAAGAGGCTTGGTATTTAAACAATTCTGTAGTAGAAACCTATCAACTTTAAACAGTTCAACTCAATCTCTCTACAGGAAACGTATGCATATGTGTACAACACACACACACACAAATATGTAATACTGGAATGTTTATAAAGTATTAACAGAAGACATTTTATTCCATCTGTGTTTGATGTACCAGAACCAGACTCTGTGCATGAACACTATGTTGTATGTGACATGGCATTGCAAATTAGCATCTTGTTATACAGTGTCAAAGGGGAGGAAGCAATAGCATTCAGAAGGAAGTCAGAAATTACTGTAAATAAGAAATGGAAAGAAAAATGATTTGTGTGATCTGTCTCAAGGGAACGTGGACTGCTTTAAGGCATACCAGATTGCTTCAAAAACAGACTGAGAGGTTTAAGTGAGACGAACAGGCCTAATACAATTCAATACACATCTTCCTTATAAACGAACCAAGGCCCGCTGCCGTGTGTCCCACGCAGCTCACAGGACCAGACGAGAACGCCCCGAGCTGCGCGACGTGAAGCGGGTACCTTCTCCCACACTTCACCTCACAGCAGATCCAGGCAGCACCCCCCGGCAAGCAGGTCCT